>CABHPH010144979.1:0-14765 GCA_902168325.1 Peromyscus nudipes
CCCCTGCTGTTGCTTTTTGTTTTGCTCATCTTTTGAGACAGGGTTTCTCTGTGTCTAACTCTGGCTGTCCTGGAAATCACTCTATAGACCAGGCTGGCCTTAAACTCACAGAGATCTGAGTGCTGGGATTAAAGGAGTACACCACTGCCTGGCCAAAATAATGTTTTAAGGGTATGGAATTCTGGATATTCAATTTCTCTCTGCAGTACTAAAGGACTGACCTGTGCGAGGACACGTTCCGTCTTTCTTTCACCCCTCATCCCCCTCGTTGTGTTACAGTTTAAAGAAGGCCTTTCTTACACTAATCTGACTGCAGTTTCCCATGGGCAGAAAGCTCTGTGGAATCCCCTGGGATAATGAAACACAGAGTACAGTGCGAGTAATAAATGAACACTGTGCGAGTAATAAATGAACAGCAAATCCTTTTGTGATCAGATGGATTTCTAGTTTCTCCTATGAAGTTGCAGGACATTTTAAAATGGACTGTAAACTAATAGGTCATATTTGCTTGTTTCAGACAGGTCTCATGTAGGACTGGCTGACCTTAAGCTCACTCTCTAGCCAAGGGTAACCTTGGACTTCTGCTTCTCCTTCCTCCACTTCCTGAGAGCTGAGTTTACAGCCTTGTGTGACCATGCCTGGTTTAACTGATAGATAACTAGAAAAATAAATCACATGATTTGTCCCAGGGCTTTTGGCATCATTCTGACAGAACAAAAACTTGAGTAGCTGCTACTTCCTCCTGCTTGTGTGGCAGTTTCCCCTCAGTATTCACATAAATAATTAAGCAGAAAACGATAGAGCTTTAAGACTGAGGTTGGAACTTGTCTCAATTCAGCAATAAAATTATCTACAGATACTTGGCCTGGTTTTATCAAAACCACAAAATTCAGGTCATTTATAGAGACATTTCTGTTTAATAACTCCTTACCAAAATATAGACTATATTTGTGTTGTTTTTATCAGTAGCATGCCAATAATAATTGAAGTAACTAAATCTAGAAGTGTGTGTGTGTGTGTGTGTGTGTGTGTGTGTGTGTGTGTGTGTGTAAGCAGGTCAGAGGTCAACATCAGAAGTCCTTCCACCATTTTCCACCTTATTTTCTGAAGGGGGTGGGTGTCTGTCACTGACTCTGGCTGGCCAGCTAGTCCCTGTGGTCCTCCTGTCTCCACTTCTCAGTTTTCTACAGGTGTTGTGGATCCAAACTCAGGTTCTCACACTTGTCCTATAAGCACTTTACTTACTCACTGAGCCACACCTCATTGGACCCTAGAATAATTTTTATTTAACCCTGGGTGTTATGGAACTCTCAGTGTAGACCAGGCTGGCCCCAAAGCTCACAGAGACCCATCCGCTAGCCTCTGTATTCCTAATCCCAAGTGCTGGGATTAGGGTGTGCAGCAGCTCGCTTGGCTCACAGAATACATTTTAAACATAGATCCATAGTCACAGGGACTAGATATGGTATATTTTCAATTTATAAACTTTTATTATGATATTTAAGATGATACAGAGAGTGTCAAGAACTAAAATATAGAACAGAGTCAAATTCTTCAATGGAAGTAGAACAGAATAAGAGTTGAAGGAAAGAAAGGAAAGAGAATCCTCTCATTAAAGAGCAGCTTGTTCATGCATTAAAACAAATGATGGGATATTAGATCCTATTAGGTAGATTTTGGGGTTTTTTGGTATTTTGTTTGCTTGTTTGTTTTAATAATTTATTTGTATTTTACATACATTGGTGTTTTGCCTGCATGTATGTCTGTGTAAGGGTGTTGCATCCCCTGGATCAGAAGTTATAGACGGTTGTGGACTGCCATGTGGGTAATGAGAATTGAACCTGGGTCCTCAAGAAAAGCAGCCAGTGCTCTTAACCACTGAGCCATCTCTCCAGCCCCTGCTTTTTTAAATTAGGGATTTTTAAAATTCATTTTATGTACCAATCACAGATCCCCCTCTCCTTATTCAACCCGCCCCTGCCACCTCCCCACCCAACCCATGCCCCATTCCTTCCTCCAACAAGGCAAGGTCTCTTGTGGGGAGTCCACAGAGCCTGGTACATTCAGTAGAGGCAGGCCCAAGCCCCTACCCCAGCATCAAGGCTGTGCAAGGTGTCCCACTGTGGGCAGTGGGCTCCAATAAGCCAGCTCATGCACTAGGGATGAATCCTGATCCTACTGTCAGGGGGCCCCTTAAGCTACACAACTATCTCGCTCATTTAGAGGGCCTAGTCCAGTCCCATGAAGGCTCCACAGCTGTTGGTCTAAAGTTCATGAGTTCCCACTAGTTTGGTTTGGTTGTCTCTGTAAGTTTCTCCATCATGATCCTGATGCCCCTTGCTCATAGAATCCCTCTTCCCTCTCTTCAGCTGAACTCCCAGAGCTTGGCCTGGTGCTTGGCTCTGGATCTCTGCATCTGCTTCCACCAGACACTGGATGAAGGCTCTATGATGACAATTAGGGTACTCACTGATCTGATTATTAGGGTAGGCCAGTTCAGGCACCCTCTCCACTATTGCTAGTAGTCTAAGCTGGGGTCATCCTTGTGATTCCTGGGAACTTCCCTAGCATTCAGTTTCTCCTTATCCCCATGATGTCTCCCTCCATCATGGTATCTCCCTCACTGCTCCCCCACGCCGTCCCTACTCCAGCTCGACCATCTCATTTTCTCATGTTCTCACCCTCTATCTCCCACCCTCCATTTTGCCCTCCCCCAACTGCCGCCATCCCCAGTTTACTCATGGAGATCTCCTCTATTTCCCCTTCCCAGGGTGATCTATACATTCCCTCTTTGGGTCCTCCTTGTTAGCTAGCTTCTCTAGGGCTGTGGGTTGCAGTCTAGTTATCCTTTGCATTACATCTAGCATCCACTTATGAGTGAGTACATACCATGTTTGTCTTTCTGAGTCTGGGTTACCTTACTCAGGATGATATTTTCTAGTTCCATCCATTTGCCTGCACATTACATGATGTCATTGTTTTTTACTGCTGAGTAATACTCCATTGTGTATATGTACCATGTTTTCTTAATTCATTCTTCAGTTGACAGGCATCTAGGTTCTCAGCCCCTGCTTTTTGTTTTTTGAGTCAGGGTTTTTCTGTGTAGCCCTGACTGTCTTGGAAGTAGGTGTATAGGTCAGGCTGGCCTCTAACTCAGAGAACAGCCTGCTTCTGCCTCTTGAGTGCTGGGATTAAAGGCATGCACCACCACACCTAGCCCATTAGATCAATTCTTAAAGCATCTCAATATTTTATTTTAAAATGAAGATATTTACAGTAAAAATTTGCAGTATATGAACTTGGGCTGAAAAAAATTTAAATGTCAGCTTTGAAGGAACTTTGACAAGCTCGAGTGTGGTGAGCATGGCTCTGGCAGGCCTTGCTCTTCTCACCCACTCCCTCTGCCTTGCTAAAAACCATTAGATTACATTCCTAAAGCTAGTCACCAAGATCTATGCCCTTATTTGGCCACTTCCTCCTCCTGAGGCTGACTACCAAGGTCCAGCTGTCAAAGTATTGAAGTTCAGCAATCAGAAGACCCCTTTGGCTCACCTAATTAACATGCCCAGTTAAAATTTAACTCTTCATTCTAACATGGGGTTTTCTCTTTTACTACCATTTGTGTATTGCCACATTTTTCTCCCCTCTATCCAGAGGTGGTCCTTTGTCCCTCTGTGACAAATACCTCTGCTCCCTTTCCCTGGCTCCCTTCCCCTTCTCCCTCATCCTTGATCTCCTGTCTTTGTCTCTTACTCTCTGCCCTCTGTCCTTCTGGGGCAAATAAATCTCCTTTGTGCTGAGAATATGGTGATATTTTATTTGTGCTGAAATGTGATTTTATTTGTATGTTAATAAATAAAAGTGCCTGGGGGTCAGAGCTAATAGCAAGCCATAGCAGAAGTCTGGCAGTGATAGCACATGCCCTTAATCCTGATCACATGACAGGCAGATCTCTGTGTGTTCAAGGATACACGCCTTTAATCTCAATACCAACCATAGAGACCTGGAGGTCTGTATAGACAGGCAGTGATGAGGAGGTCATGTGGTCATACAACCAATGAGAAGGCAGAACAGAAAGTCAATAAAAAGACAGACACACAGGAAGTAGGTCTCTTTCTGAGGGGAAGGAGGGCAGTGACAGCGAGGGGTAAGAAGGCGATTTGGTCTTAGCTCTTGGCTGCTGCTCTGACCTCTCGGGCTTTTAACTCTGCATTTGGCTCTGTTTTTCTTATTTAATAAAACCATTCAGAATTATATCTACACTGAGAACTTGGTCTTGGGGGGGTCCTGAACCCATAATTTTCTTTTCAAGCTTAGTAAGTTACAATAGGATCCTAAGTTTTACAAAACAAAATTCTTTTGGAAGTGGTTGCAACAAGAAGTTTGAAAACCACTGTTTTAGGAAATCTAGTTCAGGAATCAGTGTATAGAATAGACCAGAATAGGGAAGAATTGGGAGAAAACGGCTAGAACACCAGGCAGAAGACATTTGAAATTTTCCAGACCTGAAGAATTTGAACCATATTAATTTCACATGCATGGAAATGAAGAGAAACAGGCAGAGCCCAAAAGGTACTAGCAAATGAGGATTAGTGTTCTTGATTCTTCCTCTAAGGCTTTAAATGCTGTCAAAACTGAGTTTCCAGCAGACTTTGGCCTGACCTGGTTCTGAACATCTCCTTCCTTCCTTTCCCCACTGTGCACCTGACATTCTGCTAAATGCTGACTTGCAATAGGTAAGGCAGGATACCTGGCCTCGGAGCGTGTTTACTCCAGCAGAGCATACTCCAGGCTGAGTATGATGCCAAGAGACAGATGTGTGGTCCCCAAACTGCACTCCTCTTCCATGCACACTTCAGCTTCTCTTTCCTAGATGCCTGAACAGACAACCTTTGCAAACAGAGATGGAAATATGACACTCAAGCAGGAATGAGACAGAGGCAGTAGGCAGGGACATGGAAACCTGGGTTGTTTATTTGTTTATTTATCTGTTTATTATTTTAATTGTATGGTTGCAGAGCCTGAGGGTCTGCTGCATGCTGGTGTGAGGTCCAGGGATACTCATTTTGCTGGCATGGATCTAATATGGCAACATTTGAACTAGTTATTTCCTTAGGCCTCAGTTTTTCTATTTCTGTTTTCTGACCACAGCTAACTTGGTACTCATAGCAATCATCTGTAGAATTTTGGAGCTCATTTTCCTAGCCTTTCCAATCATTTTGTAAGCATTGAATTGTACAAATGCTCCCTGATTTATCCTTAGGTTTCATCCCAATAAACCAATACGAGGCTGAAAATATCATTAAGACAAGAGTGCATTTGGTACACCTAACCTACTGAATGCCACAGTCACATAACCATGGCTCTAAGTACCTTTGGTTATCCTTGTGATCATATGGTTGATATAGGGCTGTACGCTTCTGCCTACCACAACACGGGAGGATCATGCCAGTCTGTATGATGCTTTTAGCCAGGGGCAGATCAAAATCCCCAAACTGAAGTAATATTCCATTGACTATTGATGCTTTTACATCATTGTAAAGTTGAATAAAAGGCAATGTCCTTAACCCATCGCAAGCTGAAATGTCTTGCTGTGGGATGGTCTGTATGCCAAATTGCTCTGATTGGTCAATAAATAAAACACTGATTGGCCAGTGGCCAGGCAGGAAGTATAGGCGGGACTAACAGAGAAGAGAATTCTGGGAAGTGGAAGGCTGAGGCAGAGAGACACTGCCAGCTGCCGCCATGACAAGCAGCATGTGAAGATGCCGGTAAGCCACGAGCCACGTGGCAAGGTATAGATTTATAGAAATGGATTCATTTAAGCTATAAGAATAGTTAGCAAGAAGCCTGCCATGGCCATATAGTTTGTAAGCAATATAAGTCTCTGTGTTTACTTGGTTGGGTCTGAGCGGCTGTGGGACTGGTGGGTGACAGAGATTTATCCTGACTGTGGGCAAGGCAGGAAAACTCTAGCTACAACGTCTCTGTATTAAACCTCTGAGTTCACAGTAGCTAGAATGGCTTCTTTCACTGGCAACCACATTCTGGCTGGCAGGCACTCATTCCTCTGAGGTTCTCTCCAGTCTCCATATTGTCTCTTTGATCTTTTTATAATCTAGTGGTGTTGGGAGCCAACCAACCTGTGCTAACTCTGGAAGGCCAAGTGGTTACTTGAGTGGTTACCTCTCTTTCAGACTAGCCCCTTGCAGGACTTTTTTTGGTTGGTTTTCCTTTTGGGGGAAAAGATCTTTCATGACCTTTCTGGCAAAAGCTATTCATGAATGGATCTGAATGTGACTTCAGCATATTGAACCTTTACATGCCGTCTACACTATTGCCTGCCTGAGTTTAACTCGTCAGTGTGGGACTCCACTGCTCTTTCTTCAGGCTCTATTGTGCTTCAGCCTGGGTGACTTACTCACCTGCTCCTTCATAGCGGGACTGTCTGAGTCATTTCCTTAGCACTGATCCTTTTTAGATGGTTTGAAAAGTTCTCTGGAGATCTAATTTTAAAAATGCCGATTCCTCAACCAAACCTTGAATCAGTAGGCTGAGGCTCGGCTGGAAGTCTGCATTTTAAACAAACACCATGAGGCATTCTGACTCACAAGGACTTGAACTAACCCTGATGTCAGAGCCTTGCCTACTAATGGGTAGGGCAGAGAAATTCCAGTTCCTTCCCTCTTCGCTGGACCGTGGGGATGGGAAAAGAGAGAGAGGTGAGAGGTGGCCTGTGGGTTGAAAGCCTGGCTGGCTGGGATTATCATTGTAATTCTGGTTCACACAGGGAAATGAGAAGGGAAACCAGTTTGTGGAGGAAGTTAATGAGCTCACCTGAGGCCAGTTGGGTTTGACATCCAAGAGAAGATGACGTGTTGGCAGCTAGTAAAATGGACTTGATGAGTCAGGTCTGGAGGTTGGTTAGTGGATAGAGTCTCTGTTCAGGCTTCAGAGAGTCATTGCTGTATCTAATTATTCTTTAATGTGGTTCACTCATGGTTGTCTTAAAGATGAAATAAACCTACTGGTGTCATTCTCAACCTGGTATGGAATCAATACATTTTATATTTGTACTGGGTTGTCCAAGAGGAAAAGTGAAGAGGTTCATACTGGTAAAAAATCATCATTATGAGTTGCCTAAGAGATGCTGAGGGCTCCGCTCTTTCCCATAGACCTTACCGTCTGTTTCCCACGATCCTTCTTCCCCTTTCTCCAGCCCACAGAGAAGTGCATCATGGTTGTATAAACTGGGGAAGAAGAAAATAATGTAGAATAAGGGTAAGGGAGAATAAAGGTGAAAAGTAGAACTATTTATTTTCATTATTTGTTTCAGCTACCCACAAATCAGGCTTTGTTAAAAAATAATGTGTCTTTATCCTCAGCAAACTTAATCTCTCCTGTAAGAAATAGAGCAGTCAGGTGCTTTGGTCAAACCAGTCATTTTTCCTTCCTGGTGACCACAGATCCTCAGCTTCTGCCCAGAAGTCCTTCAGCAGGTCCACAGTCCCATTACTTACCAAGAGAAGCAGCAGTGTGCTATGTATGGTCAGAGATGCTAGACATCAGTGTGTAGGAGTCCTTGACCACCTGCGATATCAAAGGTCAGGAGGCAATGCATGAATTGTCCTGCGGCAAACAGGGCTTAATCAAGGATCTCAAGCTTGCTAGAAAGGCCTACCATGACCCCATGTTAAAGCTGTCTACATCTCAGAAGAGGAACCCACACATGCGTTTGCTGGTTTGAGTGCTTACATACTCGGCATGGCATGCAGATTTGTTGACAAGAATAGAAGCAACCCAGCCTGACCGTACAGTGGACTGATTGGTCACATTCTCGAGAACTGGTTACCTGGCAGCAGTCTACAAAGGCTACAGTGGGTGGCCAAGGCTCTTCTGGATCAGAAGAAACAGGACCCAAGAATCAAAGACTTTCTCCAGTGCTGACTGGAGTCTCCTTCACTCCAAAACTAGATCTTTGGAGTTTCCTAGATAGCCCTCAAAGTCACCTAGTCAAATACCCTTTTCTGTTAAAAGGAATCCTTAAACATACTCCAAGAGACCACCCTGATGTTCAGTTTCTGGAGGAGGCAGTGTTGATAATGCAAGAAGTTTTGATATGAACTTGAAGAAAGTGAATCTGAGTGTCATTATTACATCGACAAGCTGGAGTACCTGGATGAAAAGTGTCATGTCCTGAGAGAGGACCCAGGATCATAGTGAGCCCAGGACTGCAGTGCCACAGGGAGCATACTAAAAGTGCCCGTAAAGTACACATTTTCCTGTTTTAAGACATCTTGGTTTTGACCCGGCCTCTCTCCTACTGGGTTTGCCTGCCGACCATCCCAGTGCAGGAGCTGGTGCTGGAAAACCTGAAGGATGGGGACGTGCAATTAGGTGGTTCCTTCCGAGGGGTTGTTGGCAACCCAGACAAAGCTAAAAATATCTTTAGAGTCCACTTCCAAGACCCCTCTCCAGGCCAGTTCCACACACTGCGAGCCAATGATGTGTTCCGTAAGCAGCGATGGTTCTTGTATCCATACCGCCATTGCCCCTTTCCAGCCAGCTCCCAACGCCCCAGAGCTTCAGGGCTGCCGGAGCTCCAGAAGAGGATAGAAGAGATCAACCCCTCTGCTGGAATCTCAGAGCCCAGCGAAGACTGGCCAGGCTTCTCAATGTTATGCAGGTAAATGATGAACGCACACTGGAATGTGGCTTCAGTGTATGGACAGACACCAGAAGCGCGCAGGCAGTATGGGCACAGCCTGACTTCCCTAGAGCAAGGACAGAACCCCATCAGGTGGCAATGGGAAAGAGCCTCTGGTATAACTGTGTATTAACTGGTGCGAGGACTGTTTATTTATACATTGGGACTTTTTTTTCTTATAATGGGAGTATCCTAGGATTACTCTGTATCAGCTATAATATGTTCATGTGGGTTTCTCTCTCTGGCCCCTCTTCCGTTGTTGTAAATGGCAGCTAACGATATTCAGATTACTGTTAAATTACAGACTGTAAAAAGGTATTTTAAAAGATTATTTGAAACATGTCAACCGTGTATTTTTTTCAACTTTCTTTTTATTTATTCTTTGTGTCTTTCACATCATGCATCTCGACCCCATGCATTTCCCGTCCCTGCATATCTGCCCTCTGCTCTTGCAGCCCCCCCTCCAAGATAAAATTCAAGAGAAAAAAAAAAGAAAGAAAAGAAAAAAAGGAAAGAAAACCTCCTCATGGAAGCTGTCCTGCGACACAGTGAGTCACGCAGCAAATCCTTTTGTCTATGCATTTTTACTTGCAAGTGTTCATTGCAAAGCGTCATTGGTCTGGTTCCAGGCCTCCGGTTTCTGCCACACTATCGAAGCTGGGCCCTCACTGGGCCTCTTCTTGGATATCCTGTTGTCCTCTGTGTGGTGGAGATCCTGGAGCTTTGGGTCTGCAGGACCGGTCCCTTCATGTGCTCCAGCAGATCACAGATTGGGTGAATACTGGGGTGGACCAACTCATAATCCTGTCAACCAGGTGTTTTTAATCAATGAACTATGAATGAAATGGGTACACTCCTCACTCCTGATTCACCAAGGCTTTTCAGTATCTACCAAATGTGATATTCACAGTATTTGCCAAACTTAAGGTTTTGCAAACGCTGAAATTCTACCAGTGTTGGTTGTTAAACCTCAAGTGATGAATGAAACCTTAAGAAAAATGCTGTTTTTACAGTGTATCATGCTAGGGCAGTAAAGACCCATGAAATGACTTAGTATATTCTAGACTACTGAAAGAAACCACGTTCAGGATTTTGGTGAAAGTTTTTGTGTTGTCTGAAAAGAAGAAAGAAGGCAGGAGACTGGAACAGTGACGAGAAGGGAGGGAAAGTGGAGTGGTCTAAAGAGTGTCTGGCTGTACCACAGGGTCAGAGACAGGAAAAGTCTGACCTGAGGGTGTTAGGAAGTTCTAGAATCAGGCCAGGGTATGGACTGTATTTGCTTTGTTTTCTCATACCTGCAAATAATGAATGTGAAAAGAAACAGTGAGATGTGTTGGAAATTTGACCATTTTAGGTTTATTCTGGTTGGATTTCTTCATAAGATAGAAAAAAACTGTCGATTCTTCACTGCAAAATCTTTCTCTAGAGATGGGGTCATGCCCTTTAAAGGGGAGGAGGACCGAACCTGTCCTTAGTTAGCCCAGGTTTACTCTGGTGACCAGTCCAAGTCATTGTCAACCGTGTGTGAAATGAGCTGCTGTGGAAAGGAAAACGGGAAAAGGAGGTAACTTGATCTGTCAAATGACTTCTTTGTATAAATGAATTATACAATTAAAAAAAAAGCCCACATATAAAAAAAATGTGCCTGAAGTTGTCTCTCAGGTTTTTGTGTAAACATTCTAGGTGATCTTCCAGCCTTATTGTAAAATCTGTTTTTCTTCTCTCTAAAAATCAGAAGGCTTTAGGTTCTTTTCTCCAGTGAAATCTTATGCAGAAATAGGAAATAGGATTTTGTTAATGTAGGCTGTTGCCTGAGTTTCTTCAAATAAATGAGGTTCTTTTGGTAGAGTAAATGTGTAAACTAACAGGCTGTAGTGTAACTCAGTGGCACAGTGCTGGCCTAAGGCCCTGAGTTCAGCTGTCAGCTTTGCGGTGGTGGAGTGAGCTTGGGAAGGGAGAGGAGGCAGAGGAGGAGGGGAAGGAGAAGGAATTTAAAGTCGGATAAATGGATGATAAGAAAGCACATTTATTTCCAAATTTGTAATGATTGTATGATATTGATAGCATCTGACACATTCGGAAAAGTAGTTGCAAATGGAGTAATTTTTAAAATAAAATCCAACATCTTTGTAATCTTGGGATACTAAATATAAGCAGATACAACATCCATAAAGTCTCACAACATGAGCTGGACAGGGTGACACCAACACATACGCCAAAGTGGACAAGGGAAAGACCATGAGACCTCAACTCTCTACGAAGAACTATAGGCAACTAAGAAATACCGAGAGTGGGAAAATGGTCCTCCCCAGGGAAGAGCACACTAATTGGTTACCTAAGCAAATGGTCAGCCCTGAAAACACACATATAAGTAACATTGTTCAGGCTGAGTAGTTATATTTATGAATATATATGTTTATACATATATACATGTAGCAACAATTAATGAAAAAAGAGGCCATGAATTTGAAAGAGAGCAAGGAAAGGCATATGGGAGAGTTTTGAGAAAGAAAAGGGAAGGGAGAAATGATGTAAATAATCTCAAAATATAAAACCCACAAAAATAAATAAAATATATAAATCTTAATTCTGAGACCTATGCAAAAAATATTTAACCAGTCAGGGATACCCATTGATCCATCAGTTGATATCCACTGAACCCTTTCAGAGATACCCATAGATCCATCAGTTGATATCCACTGAACCCTTTCAGAGATATCCATAGATCCATCAGTTGATATCCACTGCACACTTTCAGAGATACCCATAGATCCATCAGTCATGATATCTACTGAACCTTAGCATGTTCTATATACTATGATAACGTTAGAGAACAAAACAGATGCTTAAAATGAGAGCAAATAGATATTATTAAAAATTAGCAAACAATAATAAGCATAGACAGGTAGAAACTAAGATAATGGTAAGTAATTATGAATTCATAAATTTTAAGTTGGAGAATTTTTGAGCCTGTTGTCAGTGTATAACAGGAGACCTACTCATATGAGTGGTAAAAAAAAAAAACCTTTCTAATTATATTTCTATTGAGACATTAAAGGTGAGTACACACTGGGAAGAAGGAAGGCTGGAGGTGGCCCCAAAGGTGGGAAGGAGCATGATATATTCAGGAAGCCAAGTCAGAGTGACTTTCTCTCCATAGCACAGAGGGACTGGAGAGCTGCACAGAGATCCAATAGTACAGGGCATTTTCACGAATGCATGAAGGCTAACTGGTGAAGTATTAATTGATGTGCCTTTAATCCCACAAGTACATTAACCTTCAGCCTTCCACTACTCGGGCTGCAAGCCAAAATCTAATTCCCCAAGAGACAGACAGTGTGCCACCAAGGAAGCCCAGAAGAGAAACTTCAAACACAGGGCTTTGAAGTGTAAACAGAGCAGGAAACAGCTAGAGAAACTTGGAAAGTATGCTTGCAATACACTTGGAGTGCAGAAGATTTGGGCCTGAGAGAGACCCATGGCTGTGGAAAGCAGCTATGTATTTTCCAGCCTGGCCAAAAATTGACACAAGAGCAGGCTGGTCAGGAGGGTGCTGGAGGTATAAATGCTGAGGGCAGCAAGCAGTTGGAGGAGAAGCCAGGGCCAGTATCCTGAAGTGGGGCTGGGGGTCACCACCTGATTTTATATATATGTCATCTTGACATAATCTGTGTTAAGTGTTTGTGTACTATTGAAATGTTGCTAGAGTTTTCCTGCCTGGCCCACAGTCAGGATAAATCTCTTTCACCTGCCAGTCCCACAGCCGCTCAGACCCAACCAAGTAAACACAGAGACTTATATTGCTTACAAACTATATGGCCGTGGCAGGCTTCTTGCTAACTGTCCTTATATCTTAAATTAATCCATTTCTATAAATCTATACCTTGCCACATGACTCGTGGCTTACCGGCATCTTTACATGCTGCTTGTCCTGGTGGTGGCTGGCAGGCAGTGACGCCTTCTGCCTTCCTGCTCTTTTAATTCTCTCTGTTAGTCCTGCCTATACTTCCTGCCTAGCCACTGGCCAATCAGTGTTTTATTAGCAACACATTTGCCATACAGAACATCCCACAGCATTGAAAAACAATGGAAAGTCATTTAAAGATTTTTAAACAGAAAACTGACTCACTAATATCCTTCTGCTTGGATGTAAATAATGGTTTTAAGGAGATGGGACTGGTTTTTGGAAACTAATTGTAGGTTAGCCATGGTGGCACAAGCCTATAATACCATAATCCCAGTATTTAGGAGGCAGAGGGAGGAGAATCACAAGTTTTGGGTCAACCTGGGCTACATAGGGTGATTTCATCTCAAAGTAGAGAGAGAGATGGAGGGAGGAAAGGAGAGAACATGAAAATAAAAAAAGGAAAGAAGAAAAGGATTGCAATAACAATAGTCTGTATCAGCTGGCAGCAGTGGCGATGAATGGAGACAGTTAGCAGCTGTCAGCCTTGGTCTTCATGGGCTACCATAACAAAGTGCTGTAGACAGTGGCTTCCACAACATTAATTTAGTTTTCATTTTCATGTAGCCTAGAAGTACTAGACCAAAGTGTGGTGGAGAGCTCAATTCTTGGCTTTCAGAGAGCCATCATCTTGCTGTATCAAAGAGAGAGAGAGAGAGAGAGAGAGAGAGAGAGAGAGAGAGTCAGAGACACAGACAGACAGACAGACACACACACACAGGAGAGAGAGAGAGAGAGAGTCAGAGAGAGAGAGAGAGAGAGAGAGAGAGAGGAATTGGGATCACGGGAGGTAAAGAAGAATTTTGCTGCTGCTGTTTTTGTTTTGAGATAGGATCTTATGTAGTCCAGGCTGGCCTCCAATTCGCTATGTACCCAAGAATGACCCACACTCCTGATCTTCTATCTCTGCTTCCAAAGTGGTACCATACCTAGTTTAAGAAGAATTTTTTTGAGGGGGAAAAGTTCTCTAACACTGAATACATTTATTTTTAAGTATCTGTAAGATATCAAAACAGAAATACTGAGTGAGTGGTTGGTTGTATGAGCTTGGAATTCAGAAAAATTCACCTAGTGTTCAAATATTGGTTTAGGACTCATTGGCCTAGAGACAGTGTCTTAGCAGTCCCTAAATGATGCTATAACAAAACAGCACAGACTGTTCAGTTTAGAATAAAAGGAAATGCATCCTCACTGTGCTGGAGGCTGCAAGCACAAGATCAGGGCATCATCAGGTCAGTGTCTGCTGAAAGCCCAGTTTCCAGTCTTCTCACTGCAGCCCTGCATGGGAGAAGGCAGAGAAGTGCTCAGAGTCCTTTCAGAAAGACAGTACCATGAGCGCTCAGCCTCTACGACCTAGTCATCTTCTAAAGACCCATCTCAAATGCCATGTAGACTTTGGGACACAGAAACATTCATCTATAGTAGGTGGTCAGCAAGCTCCAGGTGTGAGTGGAGCATCTTTAGGGCAGTGAAACTGCAACTGCAGGATTGCTTGTGTGGCTTGTAAAAACAAACGGGCTTCACCCTCAGAATTCCAGGTCCTACTGTGCTTTCAGAGGCAGCTGTGACTATCTTAAGACTTTTGAAATATACTAGTAAATTACTTTGCAGAGAGTGCAAAGGAGTTACATTTTTACCAGCTGGGTAAGAGAACACCCATCTTAATCTATGCCTTTGTACACTGAATATTATAATTGGTTTTAAAAATTAGAAGCCAGGTGATGATCTCATTTAAAAATACCATCTTTATATCTTTTGAGTTTTTGGTTAAAAACTTTTAATTTTTTTATATATCTACATTTTAACACACTTATTCTTGGAGCCCTTTGATATACCATTGCATTTCATGATAGACAAATTTGGGACAATTCATACATACATAATTCTCCTAATGTGGTGTGTGAATGTCTGTGATTGTGGTGGTGACCCTCCCCTCACTGATACCATTTCAAGTTACGGAACACGTATATGGGGAAGTGAAACCAAGACACTGTCCTAGTTGACTCTAGACTGTCCTGTGGCCTTTTACGGGAGCAAGGCCCCAGAAATAATTCTTCTAAATGTAGAACATACTTGACCAGTATTGGCCAACTG
>CABHPH010144979.1:14865-28037 GCA_902168325.1 Peromyscus nudipes
CCAGTGCTTAGTCAGACAGCAGTGAAGCTGTGGCTGACAAAACCAGAGCCTGCTGGGAGCTCAGCTGTCTTGTCTCCATGGTTTTGTCAGTCAAAACTGAGCTGTTTTGCTGACAGTGTCTTTCAGTCTTAGAGGAAACTGCTTCAACATACGCTTCCAACACTCTGACCTGTCCTTAACCTGAAGCCCCCTTTGTTAATCTACCATCTCATCTGCCTTGGGCCTCTTCAATCATCTCCCTTTGATGGCTGACAGTTTCAATGCCACAAAGCTCAGATGATTGATGTCTGGTTTGGTGGATGGTTTACATTTCTGAAACATTGAATCTAGACTGAGTTAATCATAGCTAGAGACATTTCCTAGCTCTCTGAAGTAAAAACTAGCCACAAGATTTTCCCAGTGAAATGCATAAAAAGATAATATGCTGCTAAAGGAAGACCCAATCTTTCCATAGCCAAAGGAAAGCAGAGTTCACAATATATTTTCTATTCAGATGTAGATTTTGGGTCCTCTTGCAGCTTTTGGAGAAAGAGAAGAGCATGAAGAGTGAACTTGAACTCTGAGCTCAGGCAGACATGAAAGTCTGGAGCCACCGTCTTCTCTTCTCAGAGTGGGTTCCTTCATTCTGAAGTGGGCAATGTGTGCATTACTGAGTCTTTGTGAGAACGAGGAAATGTGATATACATAGTGCAGGGGCTCCCATGTCAGTTTCCTTCCTCTCCTGACCAGCAAGAGCCATGTTATGAAAGAGATTTCATTAAAGGACTAGGATTCATAAGGTAGGCTCCTCATTAATAAATAGCCTACAAGGATTTAGCCACAAGGGCTTCAGTAATTGTTTTTGGCTTTGGAGTTTCCTTGGCATGGTCTCATTTAGTTTATATGAAAATGAATAGCCCTGAGCAACCAAATGTTCTTCAGTGGTAAGCACTCTCAAGACAAATTTGCAAAAAGGCATTTAGTGTTCCAGAATCAAGTAATTATATTTGAATGTTACACATGAAGACAGAGTGTCCCGATTAGTCCAACTGTCTTTTGTATGTCGTTATTAGCATGGTGACCTAGTTTCTTTCTATATTCTATGATGAAAGGAGATGATGAGGTTGGAAGATGGGGGATAACCCTACTTGAGGCTCCCTTGAAAGCCTCTGGTAGTTTTCAACTAGCTTTCCACCCTCCATCTCCTGAAGATTTTTTCACAATGACTGTAACACCATAAGCAGAACTTCCAAAAATTACAAATTGAATAGACACTGGCTGGAATTTAGATGCCATTGATGCAGAATGAGATTCAACAACTCCATTTCTTCATCATCCATATACAGTTGCTAAAATAAGATCCTTAATATCTTTGGAGGAGACAGGTCAGCTTAGGCTCATTGCTGTTGACTCCAAAGAA
This sequence comes from Peromyscus nudipes, assembly GCA_902168325.1. NCBI lineage: Eukaryota > Metazoa > Chordata > Mammalia > Rodentia > Cricetidae > Peromyscus > Peromyscus nudipes. Next base: position 16,265 of record CABHPH010144979.1, read on the forward strand.
AAACATTACTATAATTTATTTTTAATTTAATTTTTTGTTAGTTTAGATTATGTCCCCATCCAATTTCCAAATCTTTACAGTTCAAATTTGACATATATAATTGCTTGCATATATTTTCCTTTACAAATACTGAATAGAAGTAATATTAATCAGAGTTTATAAAATACAGAGTAAGTTAGAGGCTGGTTATTAAGTTTATAAAGGAGAATTCCTTCTCTAGTGAAACTTCTCTGATTTGGTGGAGCTGATGATAAGTCATGGAAGCTACAGGCTGGGAGCTTGGGAAGAGCTCTAACCTAGATTTCAAGGCCATTACCAACCATTTTTGTCACCCTGGTCAAATCTGATAATTCTGTAGTCTTTGGTTTCTTAATATTGGGTAGTTAAGTAAAATAATCCCATGGTTTCTTCTCTAAATTTGATTTATAGAGGCTCATCTATTGTGTAAACCATGACCTAAATTTCTATCTTGGAAATTTTGAATCTCTTGTGGAATTTTTAATAAAGTCAGGAATTTTCCAAAATGAGTTTCCATCATTCGTTCCTTCTACTGTTAAGTAATGCTGGTAGTAGAATTTCAAGTTTTCATTATAGTAACAGTAATTTATCATTAAATTTAAGAACACATGATGGAAAAGAAAGGTTTAAGCTTACAACATTCCTTATAGATCTCATAGGATGACTGACTTATCCAATAAGTTTTAAAAAGTCTTAAACTAACTCACTGTTATTCTTTATAACACATCTCTATAAGGCTTAAGCAATGGCTTTCCCATTTGACTCACACAACTTGATATTAGTGAGTACACTTCAGTTTACCCCCATCACAACTCATGACTTGAGTACTGACTTTAAAATCATACTGTGTTTCTTTCTATTCCCTTGCTATTTCTGGCACATTGAGTAAGGTTGCTATTAGTCAATCGCTGTTTTGAACATTTAGGATAACTCTTACTATTTAAGAAAAAAACTGGAATGAAAATGCTATGTGCACTAGCTATAAAAGAGGCTAACATATTTGGCAGTCAGCTTATTGTTTTAAAATTACCTTTGAGTGGAAAATTGAGAAAGCTAAAGGCTATTAATAATGGTATGACGTGGGCGTGTGAATACATGTAGTTGATTGTGGTAGCAGATAATGTGAAGCTGTTGTATTTCTAAAGAACCACATCCCTGGTTTTATTTTGACACCTTCTCAGCATATGGTTTCATGATTCGGAAAAAGATGTAGTGAATGCTGAAATCATCAGAACTATTTTCATTTCAGAGGGTGGAAAGATTTCAGTTTATGGCCTAGAACTCAAATGTAACAATGAATATTATTGTGATTTGAATTCCACACAGTGAAGGAGGTTATACATTTTTATAAGCATTTATACTGCCCATGACCAGAAAGTCCCTCACTCTTCCCAGGCAGGAAGTTGCCAGGTGTCACTTTCTGTGCTAAGTGTCTTCAGATGCCTCCTGTTCTCTGAGTTTCCACCGCTGGGGAGGTTGTCCTTGTCCCTTTTTCCCTGGGTGCTGCAGCCGCTTTCCTACTGGCCTGTGTTGGTTCTCCATTCTACCAACAAACTCACCATCTAAACACACAGATCTGATTATGGCTCTCTTCTGCTAACACATCCTCCATGGATTCTTACTGCCTTCAGTGTAATGCAAAGGCTCCTTACCATGTGGCACCAACCCTGCTCCCTTATCTGCCATCATCTTTTCCATCTCTCCACCTTAACCTTTTGGTTGTGTTGAACCCTTGTGGTTCCCTAAGCCTACCTCACTTACTTAGCACACACTTCCTTCACTCCACACCTCAATAATACAACACCTAATGCTTTCAATGGTTCTCCACTTCTTCATGTGAGAAACCTTTACTCATCATGTCAGACTCAGCTGCCACATCCTTTCATTTGTGCTATTCCTCAGTATGCTGTTGCTCTTCCACTGCATTCACTTTGTATGCTCCCTTTGTCTCTAGAAGACATATAGTCCCAGCTCTGTAGTTTGTCTTTCTCTAGAGTGAGAACTATGCCCTTCTCATCCTTTACCTCAGACTTGGCACATAATAGGCATTCTGTAAATGTACAGCAAAAGAGTCAATGGATAGTCCAAGAAAAAAAAGTGTTGAACATGGAATAACATTAAAATGGGGATGTAGTTTTGAAAATTGTTGCTTCAAATTGTTTCTAATGCTATTGAAATAGCTTCAACCTACAACAAAAAAGTCAAAAACAGCACTACAAAACCAAAAATTACAGGAAAGATTCTTGTAGAGACTCACACAGGTTTCCTAGTAAGAACTTACTGAGAGTTCAAGAATCTGAGCTTGCTTTACCCAGCAGGGATGCATAAGGGGATGATTTGACCATGGCCGTGGTTACCAGGTGTTTGGAAGGGTCTACACTTGGTTGTGTGGTGTGCTTTGATCTAGCAAGTGGGATCTTTTGCCCCACCTCTTGGCATTGTTATAGAAAGCCTTTTTGAATAAACAGAAAAGGCCATTGGATATTGACCCAGGTCCTCCTGAAGCTGTCCTGTGTTTCTATCTTTCTTCTCATCAACTAGGTCTCTCTTTCTATATAATATCTTCTTATCCCTCTCCCCTCCTCATAAGAACCCTTGAAAAGGTGGAAGCTGGTCTCCCATGGATGGTGCCAGAACAGGGACTTGGGTATAGAGGAGATAAGTAAGGGAGAGAAGGGGGCACCATGGAAGCAACTGGACATGTCCAGTTATGAATTAAGGTTAAGGCAGTGGTATCCTAGTCTTTGGGAGTAAAATTGTAAATATAAAGTAGAATAGTTCAAATTAGGCTGCAGCAAGTATCTCTCTGTCTCTGTCTCTGTCTAGGTTTCTCTGTTTCTCTCTAAAGTTTTAAACAAGTTTTGGTGAAGGTTGAGAAATATAGGCTTTAGGGATATGGTGAAGGTTTAAAGTCACTTATGTATGATAAGAGTAGTTTTCCCCGAGTACAGACAGGACCTGGGACACACAAAGCAGCATCCAGGACCTAGCAGCCACTGCAAACTTAGCGGTCTGAGTGGCTTCAGAAGCTTCAGAAAGCAGCAGCAGCAGCAGAGCCTGAGCAGCTGCCCAGCCAGGTATCAGTGGCTGAGACCCATGGGGCATCATATCTTCCCAGGCAGCAGATGCCAAGAGACAGCATGAGCAGTGAGGGTCTGCAAGCTTTCTGCCTAGCAGAAGCTGAGGTGCCATGACAAGGGAGAAGCAAATGGCAGACAGTGGCAGTTTCTTGGAGTGCAGCAGAGAGAGCAGCCCCTGGTGGCGAGTGCCCAGCAGAGACACTGAGGGAGAGGCAGCAGCCAGATGGGCAGTTGAGACATGTTCCTGAATGGAATGGCAGTGAGAACTGCTGAGTGAGGCAGAGCTGAGTTCCAGCTCAATGGTGGAGACATGCTGGAAGCCAGGAGCAGCCTGAGCTCCCAGTGAGCCAGAGCCATGGAGGAGCCTGAGGTGGTGTTTGGCCATGCAAATGAGGCAGGACACAGGGGACTTGAAGACCACTGGTGGAGCAGGTAATGGGACCCTTGGAAGCCGCAGCTCATAGTGGCTGGGTTTCCTCCTGGATCTGGAAGGCTGCTTGTGAACTGTAGCTCATAGCAATGGGGCAGCATTCAGCTGTGCAGCATGAGGCACAAGAGAGCCCTCAGGGCCTCAGGATGCTGGGGTCTCTAGGCAGGCAGGCCCAGAGATGGGAGACACAGACAGACTGGGATGGTAAAAAAAAAAAAAAAAAAAAAAAAAAAAAAAAAAAGCTATGCAGCTTGTTTGCTGGCAGTTCAGGCCAGCTGTACAAACAGGTCTTCCCAGCCAGCCAACAGCTTTTGCCCTGGAGCAGTTTTCACCTAGGGGAAAGCTAACTGAAAGTGCCTCTGTGGCTGGGAGTGAGGCTTCAGAGACACTTGTTTGATCTGAGTTGAGTTGCTGAATTTAGGGGAGTTGCAACAACTTTGGTTATGGAACTCCTCATATTTGGAACTGTTTGCCTAGGAGTTATTATGACTTGGACTGCTATACAAAGACTTCAGGGTGGCTGATGAGCCAGGCCCTGATCTTGGGCTGTCAGTTGAACTTTGGGACTGGTATTAGAACTGGATTTGCAAACCTCAGAAATGGGACAATTTTGATTTCACCTACATACTCTATCAACTGTGATAAGTTATGAACTGTTTTGTGTATGCATATATGATTTATTAACTGTGTTGACTTACGAACTTTGTGTAGAAAGGGAACTGTTTATGGAACTGTTATATAGGAATGGGTGGAACTGGTTTTGGGTAAATGTAGCATGAATCTTAGATGGTCTTATTAATAAAATCAAACCTGAGCCGGGTATTGGGGTGAAATGCTGGATAGTCAGAGAGACAGAACAAGCCACAGCTATCTCACCTCACCGGATCCTCAGCTGGTCTTGCTTCCTCAGACTGGAGGCCTCTGTGTCCTCATATCCTTTGAATGGGCCTCAGCTGAACTGCTGCTTCTTGAAAGCCTAAATGCTTAACCAGGCCAAATGCTTCTCCAGGCCAAATGCCTCTCCAGGGCAAATGCCTCTCCAGGGCAAATGCCTCTAGTTTCTGGTCCTCACGCTTTATATACCTTTCTGCTTTCTACCACCACTCCCTGGGATTAAAGGTGTGGCTTTCTGGGATTAAAGGTGTGTATCACCGTGCCTGGCCGTTTCCAATGTGGCCTTGAACTCACAGAGATCCAGAGGGATTTCTGTCTCTGGAATGCTAGGATTAAAGGCGTATGCTACCACTGCCTAACCTCTATGTTTAATATTGTGGCTGTCCTGTTCTCTGATCCCAGATAAGTTTATTAGCATACACAATATTTTGGGGAACACAATACCCCCACAGGTAAAAGTGGAGAAGTTTGGTTTTTCTACTCAGGCTCAAGATGCAGCTTAAAAAATTATAAGAAAAGGGGGAGTTAATAATTCCTCAGTCTCTTTAATTAAAAAAAATTCCTGTTCTCTGTATGGATAATGGTAACCTGTGTTAATGTACCTTATGCAAAAAGTTCTATTAAGAAATTGCTTTTGGATGTTTGCTAAAGTTTGTAAAGTGTAAATAGTCCTATTGAGAGATTGCTTTTGAATGTAAGTTTGTAAGAATTGTAAATATGTATCGTATTCATGTTAGAACTATATTAACCTGTTGATATTGATGAACCATGGTTTGGTGATGCTAAGGGAGTATTTTGGTTTGATGTGTTTGCATCAGGAGTTTACTGATTTATTTGATGTGGTTACATCAAGAGTTTATTGATTTAAAAAAGGGCTTGGTACAACTGAGGCTGCTATTGACATCTTAGACCCATTCAAAAAGGACATTCCATCTTGGTCATCCTCTACTCCTTTACTAAGGGGTGTGGTAGCCATAGGAATTGCTGTGGTTGTTCCAGCTACTTGCAAGCTCTTAGTGGGGACCTGATTTAAAGCTGTATAGAGTTAAGCTCTGTACTTTCCCCTGCCAGAGGCTGGTATCAGAGATGGGTAAGTCCTTCTTGCTAGCTGCCAACCTAAGACAGAGTACACCTGATGGAAAGTGTATCTCCTTGACAGGTAAGGCTGATTAGCAAAGAAGAAGATGACCTAAGACAGACATAGTATATCTGAGGGGTCTGAAGAGCCCTTTAAAATATCAAGAAGCGGGAGTTGTAGAGACCCACAGAGGTTTCCTAGTGAGAACTTACTCAGGGTCTGAGAATCTGAGCTTGCTTTACCCAGCAGGGATGCATAAGGGGATGATTTGACCACCAGTGTGGTTACCAAGTGCTTGGAAGTGTCTATACTTGGCTGTGTGGTGTGCTTTGATCTAGCAAGGGGGAGGTCTTTTGTATTGCCCCTTGACATTGTTATAAAAAGCCCTTTTGAATAAACAGAAAAGGCCATTGGATATTGACCCAGGTCCTCCTGAAGCTGTCCTGTGTTTCTATCTTTCTTCTCATCAACTAGGTCTCTCTTTCTATATACTATTCTCTTATCCCTCTCTCCTCCTCATAAGAACCCTTGAAAAGGTGGGAGCTGGCCTCCCACAGATTCTTTTCCACATGACTAAAATGACTACATTAAAACAACACCTATTCCCAACACATTTTACCTGGATAGAAGGAGAAATTTTTTGAACTCATGATTCCTCCTTTCAGGTTGCAGATATCACTGGTATAGCAAAACCTTGGAAAACTTCTCAGTCACATTCAAAACAGTGATAAATACTGTTCCTGTCTCTCCACCAATTTCTGTAAGACTTTTAGAATTTTTGCTTTTCATGATTTATTTTCTGAAAAAAAAATGCAACTCCCTAGTAGCTTGGCTTTCAGAAGACAAATAGCCACCAACTCAGGATGAAATTCCAAAACAAAGGTGTACAGAAAGCTCAACAGATATCCTTCTATGAGCTTGAGGTCTATGTAAGCCCCACTAGTAAGGATAAAGAACATAGAAATTTAATTTGGGTCAGTTGGTGCTTCTTCCCCTTCTAAGTCTAGAAGGTGGTCTAGTTCCTGAGTGTTGAGAGGGAGAGGGAAAGGGTGCTTGCTTCTTGCTTCCATCATATCCCTAGCTATCTCTTAAGGCAGTGGTTCTCAACCTTCCTAACACTGCCACACTTTAATATAGTTCCTCATGTTGTGCTGACCCCCAGCCACAAAATTATTTCATTGCTACTTCATAACTCTGATTTTGCTACTGTTATGAATCATGATGTAAATATCTGATATGCAGGATATCTGATATGCGACTCCTGTGAAAGGGTTGATGTCCAAAGAGGTCAACCCACAAGTTGAGAACCACTGTTGTAAGGGTTTGCTTGTTTTTTCCAATGCAGAGATGAACAAATGATATGATACAACTGCAAGTCATCCAGTTGACAGTCATCTGAAAGTGGTTATTATAGACAGCTGAAACTCTGAAACCAAAGTGATAGGGTAGTGCTCTCTACCAGAACCAAGTGATAGATTTCATTATTTCAGTTTTAAAGCTGTCCTCTAGGATGTTCAGAACAGTTTCAACTAAGTTAGAAATGTCATACAATGTGTATAATGGATTCTAAATAAATAAAAATACGGTATAGGGCTCAGTGTACATACCATTATATTAATAAGTGAAGTTAGAAGGATTTCTAGGAAATTGTGACTGTCAAGCAAACCTAATGGTTGTAAACATCAAGGAAAATAATAATGGCTTTGATCTGCACAAAGAAAAGGAAAGAAAGAACTAAAAAAGAAAATTAAAATAAAAAAGAAATGCCTCCATACCCACACACGCACATATTTGAATGAAATAATGGAAAAAGGAAAAAAAAAACTTTTGAGATATTAGCAATTGATTATTTCAGGGCAGCAAGATCATTGGTGCACTTTATAACTTTGTTTCAAATTTATTAATTTCCTAAGTTTTCTATATTGCACATGCATGATTTTTAGAATAAAATCAATTGCCTCTGTAACTTTCTGCTTTTAGAGATGGTGTTACTGAGCCAGCAGGGGGGCTATGTTTAGTCTTGTTAAATGTGAAGGCCATGTGAGGGCTGATAACTCCTGTGAAGATGGGTGTGGGGCAGGCAGTGTGGCAGTGTAGGTGGGCCATGGGGAAAGGGTATACTGTGTCTTCAGGGACAGCTGTGACTCACTGACAGCTGACTGTTGCAATGTCAGATTTTCACCAGAAGCAAGATATCTAATTGCTATTTGAAAATTGTAATGTTATAAATGAATTATTATTTTTTAAATCATCAACACTGTTTCTGCCAAATCAAAAGTATCTGCAGGCCACATGTAACTCCAGGAAGTGCATTTAAACTTTTGTTTAGATGTTTTGGTTTATAATTCAATAATTTGGTTTACAGTGCTGCTGTATTGATAATGGGAAATGAATAAAAATACAGTGACATTTGTGTACCACACAGAGAGAAGCTTCTCCTTGCCTACCAGTATCTAAACTCTGGCCTTCTAATGTCTAGGTCTTATCCCTTGTCCTCCAAAGAGCTGAAGTGCTGATGACCTAAAAACTTAACTATCTCAGATATCCCTGTAATCCCACAGTCTACTCTGCATTAGAAAGCAGGGAGTAGGCTGGAGGTGTGGCTTAGCGGTAGAAACTTGCCTACCACATGGAAGGCCCTGGATTTAGTACTAGCTTGAAGGAGTGTTGGTAGAATGGGAACAGTAGTGTGTGGAGAAGTTCCCAGAGGAAAGCAAGGAGGGAGTTGGCTGGGCTAGAGGACCTGAGACCTGATCAGCTGATGTAAGTTCTTTGAAGACTATGAGTGTGAAGGTCTTTGTATCCTTGAGGCTTGGCACAGGCCCTGATTTAGAAAAATGCCAAGAAATGTTTGTTGAATGATTAGAATACAATCCAGAGCTCTGACTCTGGCCTCAAGTTTCTACCACTTTCTGAGAATGAAGGTGGGTTTTCCTTTCCTATTTACCATACTCCTTCCCTCTCTGACCTTCCACTCCAAGCACTGAAGAATTTCCCAACTCCAGAGGGCCATACTGTCTTCTTCCTATAACCTTCAACTCTTCTGCCTGCCTCCCTCTCTCCCTTCCTCCCTTCTTCTCCCCCTCCCCTTCATTTCTTTCTTATTTGGGAAATGCTTATTAGTTATCTGAGAGCGCCCCAAGATCTCCAGGGCGTCTGAAAGCCTAGGAGAGTTTGCCAGAGTCCTGGACTTCCGCATTCCTCTTAGGTCTTATCTGTCTTAGCCCCTTGCAGTGTCTGCCCTCTGTATTTTCAGCTTCCCTTGCACAATTCCCTCCCAACCACCAGTGTTGGGAAACTCTCCACATTGGCAGTTAGGAAACACCAGCATTTAGCAGCCATTGCCCCCGGGGTGGAAGAAGCTCTTAACAAATAGGCAATTTATTCTACTAGTGTGAACGGTGAGAAGTAGGTGATTATAACAACTGGGTAGCAAGTCATTAAGCAACAAACTTAAAGGAGGGACTTTGAGTGGTCAGTTGGTGACTCATTAAAATATAATTTTTAGTTGTACATTACCATGTGATTTTAGACATATAGCTCTAGAGGTGTTCAAGTCATTGCAGACCATTACTACAATAAAACTCCTGTTCAACCTACTCATTTACATGGATAAGTTCTTTTCAGAACTTGCATTTAAAAAAGAGTAAAATGGATGTCTAATTATAATAATAATTAGTATTAACTGTCAGATACATGAATTAATCAAAATAGGCTTCACTATCATGTACCTGCACATGCATGTGCATGCATCATAAACACACACATGGCGGGGGGCACTATTCAAGCTACAACACATGTTGAAGGACACCTTGTGGGAATCTGTTCTCACCTTTCATAATGTGGGTCCCTGGATTCAAACTCAGGTTGTCAGACTTGGTGGCAGGCACCTTTGTCTGCTGAGCCATCTCACTGGCTGGATTTTAAATATTTTTATGAATATATGATGGTAAGTATAAGCCCTGCATGGTATTTGCAATCTTTTGGTTATATCTGAGTGATCTAGTAGTTTAACTTAAAACATGTCAGTAGGTATCCTGTGCCCCGAATCCCATGCCTTGCCATTAACTAATTTTCTGGTGAGGGCTAGAGAAGTGGCTCAGAGGTTAAGAGTGTGTACTACTCTTTCAGAAGAACGGAGTTCAATTCCCAGAATCCATGTCAGGTGACTCACAATTGCCTATAACTCCTGCACCAGGAGATCTGATGCCTTTAGCTTCCTTGGGCAAATAAGTTCATGTGCACCCCCACATACAATTAAACAATTCAAAAACAAATCTTAAAAAAAGATGAAAATCTGAAAATGTGAGAGAATATAAAGTTTTTCAAGTTGATTTTAGGAGCTATGCAAGCAAAACCTGAAGACATCTCACTCAGCAGCCAGGCCTCAGACCTCAGGACCACGTGGGGCCTTGTCTATAGTAAGATAACCTCCATCTTCAGGCTTGTCCGAATCTGTTTTATAGGTTTCCTCTTTGGTAAGCAAATACCAAGGAATGCTACATGGGAATCTCCATCATTGGTCACTACTCAGTAACAAAAAAGGAAGCATCTAAAATATTTAGCTTTAAATAACTTCTAAGTGTAGATGACTCAAAAGCCTAGAACTCTAGCCCAGGCCTCTTCTGAGCTTCAGATTTCTATTCCAAGCACACGTGACAGGTCCACCTGGGATGCGCCTTAGACTCTGCTCTTATTGCAGTTCTGAAACAGTTACCTTCCCCAGCCCCCATAGGCTTCCTTCTCAGCAACTGCGTGGTTCTCAGAGTCAGGCATCTGCCACCCTGCTCCTGAGTAGACAGATGGTCCTGCTGATCCTCCTGGGTTACCTCAGAGCGGGCAGGAGACCTCCTGGGTATCTTGGGACAGGGCAGGAGAAACAGAAAAGGGAAAAGGAGATTGACATCTACTGCTGGATTCAAGCAGGGAATTCCTTTCCCTCAGCGCTCCTTTAGCTTCCGATGGAGCTCTTCGGCCTTGTCCTGTTCTGGCTTCCGGTTTCAGGTGGCCTTGAGCCCATGCTGGCAACGGTGGAGGGAAAGAAAATGGGAAACTCCCTCCTTCCTAGCATGATTTCAATTCTGATCTTCTTTCTTAGTACACTTATTACCATTTCATTTGTGTTTTATTTATTTACTTTTTAAGATTTATTTATTTTAGTCTACATGTATGAGTGCTTGGCCTGCATGGATGTCTATGCACTACTTGAGTGACTGGGACCAGTGGGGGTTGGAAGAGGTGACAGGTCCTCTGGTACAGGATTTGCAGGTGGTTGTGAACCACCATGTAGGTGCTGGGAATTGAACCTGTGTTCTCTTCAAGAGCAGTCAAGTGCTCATAAGTGCTGAGCCACTTTTCCAGTCCCTTATTTTTATTTTTTAAAATATTGTCATTTTGATTCTGGGGACTGTGTGTGTGTGTGTGTGTGTGTGTGTGTGTGAGAGAGAGAGAGAGAGAGAGAGAGAGAGAGAGAGAGAGAGAAAGTCTTATTATGTACAGCTGGCTGGCTCGGAGTCTACTTTGTAGACTCCTGCCTCAACCTTCCAAGTGCTGGAATTACAAGCATGCACTACCATGCTTGGAATTAGAATTAATCTCTATATGACTAGATTTCTCTTTAGAAAGATGGTAGTGATTTATATTTCTAAAATATATGAAAACATGTTTTGTCACACCCTTACCAGTCATTCTCGCTTTTAATATTAATTAATTTGGTAGATGAGAGATGACACTTTCTTGCATTTCTTTAATTACTGGTAAAGTGGGATGTTTCCTTGGTCCCTGGCGGCTGCGTCTCCTCGTCTGTGATTGGTCTGCTCTCACCCACTGCCTGTCTATTTTCTTTGTGTACGTATGCGCTCCATTTTAAACTTTTGATGTCTCATGTCAATTAGGAAAATCAACCATGGAAATTAATTGAAGTATAATAAAACTTTATTTTTCAGTTTTGAGATGATTTCATTGCACTGTTCGAGGTTTACCTAGGGAGCTTTGACAAAATCATATCAATAACTGAGATGTGGAGAGACACCAAAGCCTGAATTAAGATAATGAATGGCCCAAGATTCCTTCTTCCAACTTATTTTATTTTTTAAATGTGTGCACAGGAGCCCGAGGAGGTTAGAAGTGTGGATCCCCTGAAAAAGGAGTTATCGATGGTTGTGACCTTCCATGTGGGTTCTGCGACCGGAACCCAGGTCCTCTGATACAGCAGGAAGGTCCTTGGCCGCTGAGCCTCTCTAACCCCTCGCAACAGCGTCGTGCCGTCTGTGT
>CABHPH010144979.1:28137-40730 GCA_902168325.1 Peromyscus nudipes
CTTCTTTCTGCCCTGCCTGCCCTCTGTGGAGCTGCCTCAAGAGCAGGTCAGTCCGCAACTCAAACAAGCTGCGCAGGGGAGCAGAGACCACCGAAGGCAGCAGGAATAGGGCCACTGGCTGACTCAGAACGTGTTTCTCCCGAGACGCCTCCCAGGCTGGGAGTTTTCCGTGGGTGCTTTTCTCCTGGTGGTCTTGCTGACCTGGGAATTCCGTCTGTGGAGCAGAACGCAGGTTGGAACGGTGTGAAAAGCAGCTGACTCGGACCTGAGGACTCTGGCGGGAGCGCGGGCTAGCAGGGCATCCTCTAAGCCCCTCAGCTCACGCAGGCTTCTCACCTGTGGCTGTCAGGGCCTGAATGGTCTGTAGTGAAGCTCCCGGAGGTAAAGCCGGGGACAGCGCTTTGTAAACACTGAAGCACCGCAGGGCACCCCGTGGTGCCCACAGCTCTGCTCCAATCAACATTTAACTTCACTTAGTTGTCTGCGTGTTTTAAAACGGAAAATAATCAGTTTATCCTTTTAATCTTTAGCAAATAATGGGAGCCTTTGGTCTCTGATCCTTAAGAAAAGCCAATTACATGTCCTGATGTGACTCAGACCTGTGCACAGCTCTCTAGATTCACTTTTATTTTTGTTTTAATTATAGCACAGGCAGAGGGGGAGGTTTAAAATTACACCTTTCAGAACCAGTCATTATTTAGTGACTCTGCATTTCAAAAATATTGCTCATGTCTTTAAAAAAAAATTACCAGGTTCTATTATTATTGCCTTGGCCTAAATATAAATTTATCAACAAAGTGGTGATAACTGGCTTTTAGAGTTTTATTTTTAAATATTTTCATGAAGCTATAATAATTTAGAAAATGTAAGTATGCAAACATATTAAATGTTCAAGTTGATTACTCCTTTAATTTTGTGTGCCTAAAGACACATGTAAAAACACATAGAACTGTGTATCTAAAGGTACAAGTTCTCCACTTCTTTTTCTCCTTCACATACAATCTTTCATCTCCGCCTTCCACCTCACTTTCGGGGCATACACAGAAGAAAGGCTTTCTGTTAAGATGTAAAATGGTCACGGGTGCTTGGTCCAAGCCGCCCTCATTCGTTACCAGGTAGTTGCAATAGCCCTGTCTGACATCCCTTTTTAGTGTATTCTTTTTCTTTTTGTTTGAGACCAGGTCTCACAATGTAGCCCTGGCTGGTACTCACTCACTGTGTAGCCCAGGCTGGCCTCAAACTCACAGAAACCTGCGTACCTTTGCCTCCTGAGTGCTGGGATTAAAGGCGTAAGTTACCCTACCCGACCTGAGAATGCTCTTAACAGTAGCACTCACAACACTGAAATCCAAGTTAGAAAATGTCACATAAGTGCTCAGAATCCTCAGAGGGCCTTTCCTTCTCAGCTGTCTCTTCCTCCCCAAACCTCACCACCTTAGTGGCCTAACCGACCTTGGTCACGCAGGACCCCAACAGCCTCAGGGTCTGGTCATGGGTTGATGTTTTTTCCTCACCTGTCTGCACTGAGGCTTTCTCTTTTCTTTTGATCCGACCTCCTCAGTGGGGTCTTTCCAGTGCTTTTTTTAAAGCGCACCTGTCCTTACATCTCCTTAACGATATTCGCAGCCAGCTAACACACAGCATGCTTCCTGATAATCTGTCTCCCTTAGAACGTCGGCCATAGTTCCCGTGGGGGCAAGAGCTTTTGATTGCTCCATCCTCGACACCCAAGAGAGTGCTTGTCTCAGTAAGTGCTAAGTAAATGTTTACTGAATGACTGAATGAAATAAAGATAAACAGTGACCTTGTTTGATTTGAAACATTACACAAATAGCAAATTTTTCATTAAAACTTTACCAAAAAAAGTCAGAAACTTTTGAATTATTGGATGATGAGACCTGTTATTTTAATGTAAAATTAACGTCCTCTTCTTCTATTCTCCTTCCTCAAATGTTTGGCCCACCGACTGACTTTCTGTTTCTCTTTCTCCTTTGTCTCCAAATGTGTTACCAAGACACCCTGCTTCAGTTTCTTGTCTTGGTTCGTATATTCTCTGTGAGCGACCTCATCCACTTCTATGGCTCCCATCGTCCCTTAGCCTTGGATTTCCCTCCAACTGTACCGCCGGTGTTGATGCCGAGCCATTATTCAAGCTCTTAAAACTCACGTTTCAAAATGGATTTATCTTTTTCCGCTTAAAACTGGATCTATTCTGCTAATGATCTTGCCCTCTTCCAAATCTGGAAACATTTTGAGGCTCATAGTCATAAAATGTTACATAATCTGTTTTCACACTGTCAAGTCTGCAGCTTATCTGTCTGGAGAAGGTCTCCTTCCCTTTCTTTATGTGAGACTATTTCAGCACACTCTGAATCAGCTGTCCACACTTGGCCCACCAGTCACACTCTGGGCTAACAGTGGTCTTCTGAAGCTAACTTTCCCTCTCTGTTTCACGGCTGAAGACTCGATTCTCTTTCAGAAATAAAGACCCGATATGGGAGACACTTGTGTAGCTTGGTCTGTTTGAGGGGCCCCTGGCAGTGGGATCAGGATATATCCCTGGTGCATGAGCAGGCTTTTGGATCCCATTACCTATGGTGGGACACCTTGTACAGCCTTGATGCAGGGGGGAGGGGCTTGGTCCTGCCTCAGCTGAATGAATGCTGACTCCCCATGGGAGGTCTTACCCTTTTGGAGGAGGGAGTGGGGGGTGGGCTGGGGAAGGATAGTTGGGGGAGCGGGAGGAGGGATGAGAGGGGATCTGTGATTGGTATGTAAAAGGAATTAAAAAATTTCTTTTTAAAGAAAAGAAAAAGCTTTTTCTAGAAAATTGTCATAGAAAATTCAGCTAGTCACAGACAGAAATTAAAAAGTTCAAATCAGTGCTGCTTTGATGGGTAAACGTGTTTACCATGCAAGCCCAATGACATGAGTTCAATTCCCAGAACCCACTGTGGCAGAGGTGAGCCCCCACACAAAGCACACATCATATATACATGTGCACATATATATACAATAATAAATAAAAATTCAAATCAGCCATGTGATTAATTCATAATTGATCATTAACATTTTGATGTATAGCTTTTTAGTTTTCTTTCTTTGAATATGAATGTCTGTTCAAGTTATAGTTATATTTTTAAAGCATAAAGGGATCATTTCTATCTTTTCTGCTGTTGTTGCCCAGTGTGTAAATCTGTTCCCTGAGACTTCTGTACCTTTCTTACTATGTGATGCTGTTTTTACGTGACTGCTCTTGTGAGGGGGACTAAGGATTTGGTGCAGCTAAGCAGATGCATCCTCTCTGGACTTTGATTCCAGAGCTGTTGACTCAGAGCAGCAGGGATGACGCAGAGTTCACTGTGGCCAGGGCACAGCAGCTATGGCAGCTGCATCCGGTTCCTGTCGAGGAAGAGACAGCTGTTCTGGGCAGTATGCAATGTCCTGCATCCAAGGACTTTGCAGTGAGAGCCATGGGGTCAGTCCTTGGCAGCTGGGGTGATGACTTCATGAGAGTAGCCCGGTGGAATGCTTGGGTGTGGCTCTTGCCTGGACGATTCTCCTTCCCACCTTTGCTTCTTGAATTAGCTTAAAAGTTGACTTAATTTATTGGCCACAAAACTAAGCTGTCAACAATAGCCAGCTTTTGATGGTGCTTTCTGTGTGGCAGGTGCTTGTCTGGATACCTTGTGTATATTAACTTGTCATTTTTACAACAACCCTATGAAATAGAGACGGGGATTAGCCCCATTTTATGGATGATGAAACTGAGCTACAGGAAAACTAGGTTACCCATCCGAGGCTACACAGTTGTCAGTGGTGGCTCTGAAGCTCTGGCCTAGTTCTTAGGATCCTTGATTGATTCACACCCTGTTTCATAACTTGATTTTTTTTTAATGTAACAAAATTTAATGAGCATTTTGTGTTGTTAAATATTCAGTTAAGTTGTATAGTGTTCAAAGGATGATTCATGATTTATTTAACCAACTCCCTCATATTAAACATTAAGGATATCCTAATGGATAAATTTTTTATTTTAATTTTTAGGTTGCCATACAAAGTCATGGATGGTTTCATCATCTCATTTTCACACATGTGTCATTATGCTTTGTTCTCATTTGATCCCTTTAATACTATGTCATAACATCCATGACTTATTTCCTTGCAATAAAGTCCCAGAGGTGGAATGCTTGGCCAAAGGGAAGTTTAATTACCTTTTAAAAAGATAATTCTGGTTTTTTATACACAGCAGCATCTGTGAGCATCCTGTCTCACTGAGTTACTGACATTGAACATTTAAGTGGGTTTTGTGTGTGTGTTGTGGAAAATGATAGATGTTCCCCTTTTAAATTTGAAATTCTTTAAACACTCAAAAGTACAATTTTAGGGACCGAGAGATAGCTTACTTGGTTAAGTGATGGAAATGGGAATCTGGTCCCTAAAACAATGTCAAAGCCAATTCTGCTGGTGCTGCTGTGCTTATAATCCCAGCCCTGGGGAGTGGGAGAGGAGCCTCCCTGCAGCTTGCTGGCCAGCTCGTCTCAGTAACAGACTCTGCTTCAAAAACCTGAATGGATGCCTTCTGAAGAATGGCACCCAGGACAGACTCCTGGCCATAGACAGGTGCACATGTAAGTGTGCACACTTGATCATCATGTGCATTTTCCCACATGAGCACATGCACACACACAAATTTTGGCCACTCATTCTGTCATTTTGTAAATTGTTTTCTTCATCATCTACAAGATAAAGTTGAGACTACTTCAAGACTCTTTTTGTTTTTGTTTTTTGAGACAGGGTTTCTCTGTACAGCCCTGGCTGTCCTGGAACTCTCTTTGTAGACCAGGCTGACCTCAGATTTACAGAGATCCACCTGCCTCTGCCTCCTGAGTGCTGGGATTAAAGGCATGCGCTACCATGCCTGACAGACACTTCAAGATTTTCAACTACGTTTCTCAGTAACTCTACAAGTAGTAAATAAACATTTCACCGTACACACTTAGAAGGATGATTTTGTGTGAGATTGAATCACATGATACGCTACTTCTGTAGGCCAGAAAGTAGTGGATTATTGACCATTTTATGTGGTGAAACTGGAGAAATTTTCATAACCTTTGTTCTGACACTGTCGTGCTTTTACAAATGCATTACCCCCTGTGCTGGGTGACATTTGGCAAGTTGTTTAGAGGCAGAGCTTATGGGTCCAGGACTGGCTCCTCAGTTTCCTTGCTCCCTCCCCCTACCTCCAGGTCTTCCTCTCACTCTTCTTGCATTTCTGTTCCCACAGATGTCAGATGGTCTCAGGGTGTTGTCGCTGGATAACTTCAGCACTTGCTCAGCCGAGGGCAAGCCCCTGGTTTCTCGTTATCGGAAGATGTACAAATGTGTGTCGAATTGAAACTCTAGTGACTTCTAGGCACAAGAATCACCATTTAGATGAGGCTGGCTGCCCAGTGAATGCTTGGGATTCACTTGTTTCTGATTCCCTGGCACTGGGCTTCCAGAAATGCACACTGAGCCCAGCTTCTATGTGAGTGCAGAGGTTCTGAACACAAGTCTACGCAAACAATTCTACTCACTGAGCTGGCTCCCCTATTGGTGAAATTACTAAGGCCACTCCACGTAGTTAAAAGGAGATTTATTTAAAGGCATAACTCACAAATGAAGGGATAGGTAGATGATGGGTTCTGGAAGAGATGCAGCGCAGTCCGGCGGTGTTCTCTGGAGAACTTTCCTCGGTCTACCTCTCGCGTCCAGGTCCAGGAAAACAAGAGAGCGCCACGCATCCTGATCTCAGGTCTCCAGGCCCTCCCTTGGCCCCACCTTGTAGGCGTGATAGTTACGGAAGCCTCATTGGGTGTTGGAACTTCCAGACCAAAGCTGGAGTGGCTACCCACTACATCTCCCCCTTTTTGTCTAAATAAGAAGGTTCTAACTTAATACAAGATTATATACAAAGGAATGGTTATCAAATATTGTCCAGGAGTAATGAAGGATAATGACCTAGATAAGATGGGACTACAATCAGTGCAAACAATATCAAGCAAGAAGCACATACTAAAATCCAGAGATATATAGAGCATAGGTAAATGGCATGTTACAAAGATCATTCCAAAAGGTGTCCTATCCTAAAGAACCTGAATCTAATACTTAATATGTTCTATCTAAGATATTATATATACTAATTTGTAACTATAACTGCTAGTCTTCAATCCCATCAAAGACCTGAGAAGGAATATAATGGTACCTGAGAAATGGTAGATGGATGCAAGCACTTTCGGGAATCTTGCAAGAGTAGACTGAGACAGCTGACAGCCTGGACAGTCACCTAATGTTTCTCAGCATTGTTGGTGCATTCAGATTGGCTACAGGCCTAGAGTATCTGACAGACCATTTTCAGAAGCAGGAATTCTGAAAGACCATCTTACCCTGTCTTGGCAGAGTACAGTGGTCGCTTTCCTTGTGTCCCGCTTGTCCAGAAAGGACAGCATTGCATTCGTACTGTCAGCAGTCAAGGCAAGGGCAGTTCTTTGCCCAGTAGGCCATCTTGTGCCAAGAAGACAAACTTCCAAATGGAAATGTCTTAGAAGCCCAGCGTTCTCTCGGGATCATATTGGTGCTGCCAGGAGCAATTGTGTCTCACATCAACAGAATTCTAAGTTATTTAAATGCCATATTCTCTAGGTCTATGAAGTGTTTGAAGATTACCTGTCCATCCGACCTATGTATCTGTAAATCTGGATAACCTAACTAACGTAACTATAGAGATGACAAGCATAGGTGACTATAAATCTATAAGTCTTATCTACCTAAATAACCTAAGGACTAAGGCTTCATGTAAACAAGGTACCCACTACACTCCCCAACCCAAATTATAGAACTTTTGAAGATGGAGGAGAATCCCAAGGGTTTCAGAATGTGCTTTTGGTGACAAAATGCTAGATACGTGTCTGTGTGTGGTCAGGGGAGGTGCTAGGGAGGTGGCTCAATAGTGGATAAACTGATTGCTGTGTAATCATGATGATGGGTTCAGATTCCCAGCACCCACATGAAAAACAGGCACATTGTACATCCATAGCCCTAGCACTGGGGGTGGGTAGGCATGCGTCAGGAGGCAGGAGGGTCCTTGGGGCTTTTTGGCTAACTAATCTAGCTGGTTTAATGAGCCCTAGGTTAAGTGGAAACTGTCTTAATAAAAAAGGTGGAGAGCAATGGAGAAAGACCCGTGGCATTGACCTCTGACCTCTACATGCTCACCCAGAGGCATGGATGCCTGAACCTGCATACACATGTGTGTACACACCATGCTTTCCCATGCATGCAACACACACACAGACACACAGACACACACACACACACACACACACACACAGACACACAGACACACACAGGCACACATATACATACACAGGTGCACACACACAGGTTTACACACACGGGCACATACACAAGTCTACACATACACAGGCACACAAACAGGCATACACACACAGGTCTACACACACACACACACACACACACACACACACACACACACACACGTTCTAGTTTCATACTCTGACCAAAATCACGTTGTGGCCTTGGTGTTGCCACAACAATGGACTGTGACCTGGAACTGTGAGCTAAAACACACCCTTTCTCCACTGAGTTGCTCTTTGTTAGTGAATTTTTATCACAGCAGTAGAAATGAAACCAGGACGGCACATACTCGATTGTTTTTGCTGTTTTAGGTCTGAAATTGGCTGAACCATAGATGCAGAGCCCTTCAATACAGATCATGCAGCTATAGAGTACTCAGTACAAGGTATACATCTTCTCTGACAGCTGACCAGCCACAGGTGCTAACAGGTCTGGAACGATGTTCATCACATGATGCCTTTGGGAGCTGATCATGAGTAATGGGCCAAGCTCACAGTATCCCCTTGCACACAGCCTGTCTAGCCTGGCCCTCAAAGGCACCACACTGGCAGTTTAGGTGGTAATTCCCATGTTGGCCTCCCTGCTGGCTCATTCTGGCCCATCTCTCCAGCAGCCAGGTATGTCGTACTGAAGGTGCTTGTGAAATTCATATTGAAAACTTGCTGGAAGTCTTCTTTACAGTAGAGACCTGCTTTCTTTAAAGTGTATATCTTAGTGGCCTTCACAGTACCACAGAGTCACTGGTCACATTCCCACGGCCAAACTTGCTTCTACTGGAGTCAGACCCACTTGAACCTTCTTGGAATCACTTTGCTTGGGCCTTACCAACAGCTTCTTGGCCTTAGCACTGGAGTCTAGCAGGTTCAGAAGCACAGCAGTGACCCCCCTGCCCCACCAATGTGACCAAGCCAAGGCTCAAGACTCCTGTGGTAATTAATGCAACCAGGTCCTTCATGTGTTAACTTTCTTTTCCCAACTCTTCATGAGGCCTACTCTTGCTTATCCTTTATTTCTTAGCTAAATGTTTCTTCATCTGAAGATCCTACTGTATCTATCTCTGACCCTTTTCCTTCATGTCTCCCATCACAGCTTATATTACTTTGGTGCTTAGTATTCTTGTCTACATTGTAAGCCCCCAAACACCAGTGAGCCATCCATTTGGTTCACTCCCTGTATCTAGTGCTTGTCAATTTGTCTGTCACAGAGTAGGTGCTCAATAAACATTTGGTAATTGGATTACCAAACAGCTTGTCATACAGCATAAGGGCATGTGCTTCTAACAGGTAAGTGACAAAGTAAGTAGCTATAGTTTAAATTATGTGACATCCTTTTGCATTTGACTTTTTAAATAAATGGGTTATATTTCAAAATTTACAAACTGGTAACTGGGTGGTCAGAATATCTTGCTGCATAGAAAACTATCTTTGCTGATCCAAGCCTGCATCTGTGGAAAGCTGTGGTTACAGATCTTGTGTGTGAGCTTCCACATAACCGCTAGGATCATTGGAGTTCAGTTTCCAAGCAGGATTGCTGGCCCTGGGCTTCCATATGACTGTTAAGTAAATTTAAGATAGACATAACTTATTAAGATGATTGTTTAGACCTTTTTCTCTCAGATGTCTTTTCCATGGTCTGAATTTTCCACAAGGAAAGAGAACACAGTCATAAAGTTATGCTTAGCATAAGGGGTGGCCTTAAGCATCAGACAAGTGGGCAGGGCTTCCCTGGTCTCCACTGAGCTATCTTAGCACATCCTGGAGCGCAGTATAGAGTGGTGACTTTGGGAGTAGAAATGCATTTGTATGTGTGTGGACCGAGGCAGGGCTGGGTGTGGACCCAGGCAGGTTTGGGTGGGGAGAGTATGCCTGGGGCTTGTCTGCTGGTCGTCCCCTGTTTAGTCACAGTGGCAGCTGCACAGTTCTGGCCACTGTTGGAATACCGTCGTGGAAGCCCAGTCATCAGGCAGAGGATGGCCACCCACAAACGCAGAGGTAGTTTTTAAAGAGACCAGTGCTAGCTGGGGTTGTTGGCTGTAATGCCCTTTGCCTGAGGTCAGTTCAAACCACTTCCAAGTGCCTCCCCCAGATGTAGGAAAGTACACTAAGTGGACAAAGATTTCCTGGCCAGAGAAGACTTTCCTCTACACCCTGCAGGGGTTCCTCCAGCCTTTGTTTGCTCACCTCTTTGACCAGACACTTCCTTTTTCAAAGGTCTCACCTTTTCTTCACGGTGCTGTGAAATCTGCCTTCTGAAACTTTCCCCATTTGTTTTTGCCCCACTCTCTGAAGCTACAAAGAATTTGTCCGTTGGTTCAACATGACACTTCTTCAAACACTTGAAGACAGCATCATATTGCCTACCTGAATTTTTCTCTTTCTCTGGTAGAATAATTTCAGGTCCTTCTATTGAAGTTCTTATAAACAGTACAGTTACACAGAAAATGTGCGAGAAACATCTCTAGGCACCTCAGACTCAGCTTAGTTGTTTAATTCAGTTTATTTTCTTGTATTGATTCCAATGAATAAATAATTATTTTACCACAGTAATGATAAATGCTACAACACAGAGGCATGTAGTAGTCAGGTGCATGCACTTGGGAAGCATTTGGCCCAGGCTGGAACTCAAGGCTGTCTTTGATATAAGTGACCCGAGAGGTGAGTGTAGGGAGCAGTAGGTGGCTGGATGAGAGAGGATCTACTTTCCAGGGAGAAAGAACAATGTACAGAGTAGCCAGGGGACATGTGATGGAGGTATCACTTACTCACCTGCATATTTACTTTCTGCTTATGAGAAGAAATAACTCCATCTCTCCTATTAAAAAGATTGCATGAGACACAAATGTGCTGAGTTCTAGGGCGGTGTTCATATGAACCCCATCAGGCTTGTCCCCCGCTTTCTGGATTTCTACTACACATCAAACCCTTCCAGAAAGTCTGTCTGTGCATGAGCCCAGGACATCTGAACTGTCAACAAGTGGGCCCTGCTATCTTCCTACTTCCTAAACTGGCCCCAGTGAAGATGGGCTCCCCTCACCTCCTACAAGGGCAAAAGTTCATTCATTCATCCCTGCTTTGGGTGGCAAGTAAAATGCCTTTTCAGAATGTCAGGTCCAAGGTCTTTGTAAAGATCAGTTTGCAGAACTTTCCTTGCCAAAAGTCTCTTGACAATTTTAAATAATATAAACAAAATTAATTTAGAAATGACAATATTTACATTCAGAGCCGGATGGTGGCACACACCTTTAATCTCAGCACTAGGAGGCAAAGGCAAGCAGATCTCTATGAGTTCAGGCAGCCTGGTGTACAGAGAGAGTTTCAGAACCACCAGAGCTGCACAGTGAGACCCTGTCTTTTTTATCTTTATAAATTAAAACAGTTTTTTAGTGTGTTTACATTCAAATGAGGTCAACTAGTTGAACTTCTAGCCCTTTGGAAGACTGCATCCCCTGGACTGCTGTGTAGATCCCGGATATTGAATTTCCACCTGGAAAAAGAAAAGAGCTGTGTAGAATTGCTGAGGGTCTTTACACTAAGGTTCTGTATGCTGACAGACCATAGACAACTGTAGTTCGATAAGTCACATTGTTCTCTCTCTCTCTCTCTCTCTCTCTCTCTCTCTCTTTCTCTCTCTCTCTTTCTTTCTTTTTGTAGAATTAAAAGAACTTGCAAAATAGAATCGAGACCAATACCATGCTTGATTGAACCCCTGATGGCACCACCTACAAGGATCACAACTTACATTTCTGCCCTGCTAGGCCAGGGACGGGGAAAGACATTAATTTGTCTACTCCTGTAATTGACACAACTCACTTAAACTACCCTTTAGCAGGTGAGGTAAAAGACCCGTGTTTAGGTCTGGGGCTATCTAGTGAAATCAGGCCATTGTGTGATAGCCTAAGGGACATAGCATAGGTCACGGGTTACAGCTCAAAGAAAATCTGTTGAGAAATGGCTGAGGAAAATACTTGATTACAAGGAGTTTTGCACCCTCTTTATCCTTGGTCCTGGGATATCTCCTCTCTGCTGAGATACAGCACTTCTTTGCCTGCTGACTGGAGTGCTGTCAGTCAGATTTCTCCAGCCTGTTTCCCTTTGTTTTTGAAATGTGGCCTCAGTCATATCTACCTTAGTTGCTATTTTCACAGATTGTGAAACCAGAACCAATGTGCCTTTCTGTGCATGGTACCTGTGCTAATTAGAGGTATTCAATTGGTGTGGTGGCATACACCTTGCAGATGGGTCCCTGTAAGTTTGAGGAAAGCTACCAAGCCAGTCAGGGCAACATACTGAAACTTTGTCTTTAAAATAATAATAATAATAATAATAATAATAATAATAATAATAATAATAAAGTGCAGACAGCAATACATAAAATATCACTGGCACACTTTGTTGGAATCTTTTGAAATGTTTAAAGCACTATGGCCATGCGTTTAATGCAGAAAGACATCACCCATCAGTTTAATGCTGACTGATGTTGGTCCTTTTGCTTTTTTCTGATCCATCACAATGAAAACATGTACTTTATTCTGTTCACTCTTTTTTATCTATTTTCTTTAATTCAGTAACCTTTCTCTTTGTTCCCTTTTGCAGTTTTCTCCACTTCTAAACTCATTTTCTTCTGACATTCCTCTTGAATGATGGAGAGCAAGTCTACGTTCCTAACACCTTTGTTAAAATAATGTCTTTCACAAGGAGGCAGGAGTACCACAGAGCCAATGCGATCAATGGGACCTTTTTACTTTTTGGCCTTATCCACTTCTCTCTTACTCTTATATTTGTTATTTTTCTAAATTGTTATTATCCCCTTTTTTTTTTCTTTCTGTTTTTTGAGGCAGGGTTTCTTTGTGTAGCTCTGGATGTCCTGGAGCTCGATTTGTAGCCCAGGCTAGCCTCAAACTCACAGAGATCTGCCTGCCTTTGCCTCCCGAGTGCTGGGATTAAAGGCGTGCACCACCACCTTCTGGCTTGTCTTTTTTAAACTCATAAAATCTGTAGTTTTCTTTATTAAATTTTATTTTTGTTTATTTTTTAAAATTAATTTTATTTATTGTGTGTATGAAAGGGAGACAGACACACAGAGAGAAAGACAGACAGACACACACATACACACATACAGAGAGAGAGAGAAAGAGAGAGAGAGAGAGAGAGAGAGAGAGAGAGAGAGAGAGAGAG
>CABHPH010144979.1:40830-58376 GCA_902168325.1 Peromyscus nudipes
GCTATCTCAATGGCTCTATTTTGTTTTTTGCCCAGGCTAGCCTCAGACTTGGGTTCATCCTATCTCAACCTCCTAGTTCTGGGAATTAATTAAGATTTTTCGTGACAGGGTTTCTCAATGTATCACTGGCTGTCCTGGAACTCCCTCTGTAGAACAGTCTGGTCTTAAACTCAGAGTTCCCTAGAACTTGTCTCTGCCTCCCAAGTGCTGGGATTAAAGGCATACACCACCATGCCTGGCTGCCTTAAAATTATTTCTAAACTAATACACAAGACCATAAAATTGTAATATTAATGGGCTACATATAATCTTTAATACATGTATAGTTTATGTGAAGTTTAAAACTTATCTAACTCTAACTCCCATTCTTCCAAGGTGGAAAGTTTCATAATCTTTTCTGCTTGCTTTTTACTTGTGTCTTCCTCCTCCTCCTCCTCCTCATCTTCTTCTCCTTCTTCTTCTTCTTCTTCTTCATGATATTGGGTATCATGCACTTTCATATGATAAGAAATACAATTGAAGCCTCATTTTCTCTTTCATTTGCAATATTCTATTTTGACAAATTCCATACATATGGGAAGATTGAAATAATTGTACAATGACTACTCTTATATTCACCTGTACGTATTTTATAATTAATATCTGGCTATATTTGATTTATTAGCCAAATGTGTTTATTCAGTCATCCATTTATTCATCCATCCGTCCAATCTCTTGTTTTCGTGACATCAGTTGCAGACATTAGGAAGCTTGTCAATAAGGGCTTCAGCATGTGCATCTCTAGTTAGATTTCTGTGGTGACTTTCAGTCTTCTTTTCCTTAGGTAATGTATGCATATAATGATCTGTAGGAATAGTACCAGTCACTGAGTTTTTATAACTGTCTACTGTCACCTAAACTTTTCTCAATACATGAGTCATTATCACCCTAGAAAGGTCTTCATGCCTCTCTTCCAACCTCTCAATCCTCATCTCTGGCATTCAGTGTCCTAATTTGTTTTTCTACCACCAATTGCTTGCTCTAGAGCACACAGTATGAAATTTTGTGGCTAAGACATCTATCACTTAGCATATGTTTTTTGAGATTATTTAACACACATATCAATAGTTTCTCTGTGACTTATATTCTGCTATATGATGACACTACAGTTGTTTTCCTATTCTCCTATCCATGAGTATGGATCTTCTTTGTATTATGGCTATGACGTGCTATGATGTATTATGGCTATGACGTATAAAGCCACTATGAGAATTTTAGTGAACATATGAATATATGATAGAGAAGAATTTCTAATCGTGAATATTTGTATACTTCCTGTCTGTCTGTACAGACCTCCAGACCTCTATGGTTAACTAGTGCTGGGATTAAAGGTGTGTGCCTCCACACCTGGCTCTTTTCCCAGTGTGACCTTAAACTCACAGAGCTCAAGATAAATATCTGCTTCCTGAATGCTACAATTAAAGGCATGTGCTACCACTGCCTGACCTCTATGTTTAATATAGTGACTGGCTTTTTCCTCTGATCCCCAGATAAGCTTTATTGGGGTGCACAAATAAAATATCACCATAGATAAGGGTTCTACATCCTGATCCACAGATAGCAGGAGAGACACTGGGCCTGGCTTGAGCATCTGAAACCCCAAAGCTCACCCTCAGTGACACACTTCCTCCAACAAGGCCACACCTACTCCAACAAGGCACCTCCTAATCCCTGGCACTTCCCAATGACCAAGCATTCAAATCTATGAGCCTGTGGGCACCACTCTTACGCAAATCATCACAATGGTTATCTGTTGACATTTGACTACTGGTGATGTTCTATACTTTCCATGTGCTTACTAGCCAGTAGCTGGCTTTCTTTGTGAAATGTTTAAAAATTTTGTTGACTTTTTATCCAGTGGTATATATTATTTGTGAGTTGTGGGAATTCTTTATATATCCTGGACACCAATCTCTAATGAGATGTATGGTTATCAATGAGTTTCTTCTTCAATGTCATCCATCTTGTACCTCATTCTATAGCACATGTGAACTGTGACAAGCTATATCAGCACTTCTCACCCAAAGATCCTTAGGAGTCTGTGAAATAAATGCCAGCTAGTCAGTGGGGAGAGTGCTTGGTGGAGTCAGGAGGATCAGGAATTTTATCCTCAGATACACAGCGAGTTGCAGGTCAGCCTGGGCTGGGTGAAACCCCTGCTAGGTCATATCTTTCTTTGAAGCTGTAGCAAGGCCAGAAACCTACTAAGTGTCAGGAGCTGTGCCTCTCATTCAGGGTGGGAGGTGATGCTAATGTCCCTAGTTTATTGCAAAACACCAATTTCATCAAGGAGTCTGCTTTATAAGGTAAAAAGGGAAACAAATTTAAAAGTAGTTAAAAAGAAAAACCATTTTTTCTTCTATGTAATTACCTAGGGAAGAAGTAGTTCTGTTTAAGATGATACTCACAG
The DNA here is from genome assembly GCA_902168325.1 of Peromyscus nudipes. Lineage (NCBI taxonomy): Eukaryota > Metazoa > Chordata > Mammalia > Rodentia > Cricetidae > Peromyscus > Peromyscus nudipes. The sequence continues at coordinate 43,280 of CABHPH010144979.1, forward strand.
CTGTCCTTTCCTTTCTATGAGTTTCCCTATACGGTTTCCATTTATACCCAAACTGGATGACCACAACATCCCCCAGCGGGTCACCCAGCCTAATCTTTTCCCTCGGGTCCATGCTGCACTCTTCAGTGTCATTAGTTTTCTTAATATAGGCCTTTTATCAGGCATCCCTTTGCTCCTGGAACTTTAGTAGTTTCGTTGAACTAGTCCTAAATTCCCTAGGCTCTCTAAGCCAACTGCTCTGCCTCTGCATGCCATTCTTCTCTTTTCAAACTGTGTGTGGTTCCTATGTAGTCCCTGGATAGCCATTCTCTTTTCCCTCCCCCTTCCTTCCCATTAGCCCTTATGGCCCACAGCTCAAAATCCAGCTTAAGTTCTGCTTTCTCTGTGAAATGTCTTGTAATTTTCTTCGTGGAAGGTGAGCCATATTTTGAGTACATGACACAATGTCACACCAGCAATGGACACATTTGCTAGTCCTTATGGGCTAAAACCCAAACCCAGTGCTTTACCACCCCAGAAGTTCAATTCTTGTTTACTGATGACAGTGTGCATGTTCTTGTGGAGGGGACTGTCCTCTGTCTCCTTTCAGGGATCTGTGTGAGCAGCTCTGGCATCATTCATACAGTGTCCCCAGCCACTTGGGGCATCACCTTCAGATAAGAGTTGGAGAGAGTACAAAAGTACATCTGCTCCTTAGCCATTGATCAGAGCGACATGTCACACTAGTCCAGGGCTCCACTTTGTACTGGGAAATGCACCCCTGGTTGAGCATGTCTTGACCTACTTTGTGAAGAGAAACTCAGTGCTGGGACTGTAGTTGTTTTGTTTTGTTTTGTTTTTCTCTTAGCTCTTTGGGGGCCTGCCACCCAGCTCCCAAATAAATCACACATGGAGACCTATTCTTACTTATGAATGCCCGGCTTTAGCTTGACTTGTTTCCAGCCCCCTTTTCTTAACTTAAATTAGCCTGTCTTTTTGGATCTGGGCTTTTACCTTTCTCTATTCCATATACCTTCCTTTCCATCTTAGTCAAAGACTGGTCCCTGTCTTCTTCTCCTTCTCCTCTCTCCTCTCATTCTTCTCCTCTCAAGCCTAGATTTCTCCTATTTATTCTCTCTGTCTATCAGCCCCCACCTATTTCTCTCCTGCCTTGTTATTGGTCATTTATCTCTTTAGTAGACCAATCAGGTGTTTTAGACAGACAAAGTAATACAGCTTTACAGAGTTAAACAAATGCAACACATCTTTGCATCATTAAACAAATATTCCACAGCATACAAGAATGTAATATATCTTAAGCTAATATTCCACAACAGGGAACAGGGTCCCAGTTGGTAAGAGCACTTGCCTTACAAGAGCAAGGACCTAAGTTTAGTTTGATCGTTAGCATCCAGGTAAAAAGCTGTGTGTGGTAGTATGTTTGTAATCTCAGAGGTAGGGAGACAGAGGCAGCAGGACCCTTGGGATTCTCTTGCTAGCCTGTCTAGTCTAATTGGGGAGTTCCAGGCCACAGAAAACCCTGTGGCAAAAGAAAGTTTTCCCAAGACTGACACTAGAAGTTATCCTCTAGCTAACACACAGACACAGACACAGGCACACACAGACACACACAGACACACACAGACGCACACATAGGCTCACACACACAGACACACACAGACACAGACACAGGCACACACAGACACACACAGACGCACACATAGGCTCACATACACACACACACACAGACACACACAGATGCACACATAGGCTCACACACACAGACGCACACAGACTCACACAGACGCACACATAGGCTCACACACACACACACAGAGCACGTTCACAAGCTGGAGGACAACTTAGTTAGTTTTATTGCAATGTTTTCATTTATGTTTCTCTCCCTCTCTCTCTTTCCCTATCTCTGTCCCCTTCCCCTTCCTGTCATCTTTTCTCGAAATTTTTTATTTGCCCATAACCTCAAGTGCAGCTCACACACCCACAGAAGTTACATGGCAGCTTTGAATAGTAAAGAAAGTGTTCACACGTTATCATCAGTTGCCACCTTATTTAGTAGGCACTATTTTGGACAGTGATACTAGAGACAGTTCCCAGCTGAGTGCCCTGGGCCTGGTGGGATGTGCTTGTCAATCCGAACAGGCCAAGGGTGTCTGCAGTTCTTTCCTGCTCTCGAATATAACCTGACCTCTTGTTATGTCACCCCAGATCATGCTCTGCTTTTCCTTCACAGCTGCTGCCTCAGTGTGTCACTGGGGATGACTTTGACATGTTGGAGTCAGAAAAGTCAGGAGTGCATGGGTGTAACGCTGTGTATAACTGCATCATACAAGTTCTAGCGTGGAGTCTGAAACAAATTTGACACTTGTAATCACTTCCAGATGGGAAGTTTTCCTCTGTGGCTGAACATTAACTGAACTGGGAGGCTTTTTCTCCTCTTCTCTTCTCTCTGGGCCAGGGACATCCCAATGTCTGCCCTCTATGTGTGTGTGCATACACATGTGTTGTGTGCATGTGACCCTCTATGTGCTCACGTGCAGGTCAATGCTGACAGCCTTCCTCTATTGCTCTTTACTTGAAACAACATTGCTCGTTGAAGCTGGAGTGGCCGAGCTATACTGGCCTGCCAGTGAGCCCCTTGGAATCAATGCATCTGGCTGTTGTGTGGGTGCCGAGGGCTCTGACTCAGGTCCTCATGCTTGCATAGCTGGCACCCTGGACACCTCACTAGTCCTTTGTGAGCGTGGTCTTCACCCCTGACTGAGGCTGGGTTGCCTTGCTTGCATCGACTTGCTGTTATAAACACCATGGCAGTGATCCAGGGGGGCAAAGTAGAACACAGGGTCTAGGAGGCACTGATACCTCATGCCTGGTAAACTTTCTGGGCAAAACTAAGGGAGGTAATTTTATTTATTTTATTTCATTGATTTATTGACTGTCTTAGTTAGGGTTTTACTCCCATTAAAAGACACCATGACACAGCAACTCCATTATAAAGGAAACAATTGGGGCTGGCTTCTAGTTCAGATGTTCTGTCCATTATTGTCATGGCAGAAATCTTGCTGGCATGCAGGTGGACATGGTGGTGGAGAAGGAGCTGAGAGTTATACATATTGGTCAGGAAGCATCAGGAAAAGAGACACTGGGCCTGGCTTTGGGTATTTGAAACCTCAAAGAGGACCCCCAGTGACACACTTCCTCAAAAGGCCACACCTCCTAATACCACTCCCTAAGCATTCAAATATGAGTATGAGAGCCTTTTTTTTTTTTTTTTTTTTTTTTTTAGCTTTTTGAGACAGGGTTTCTCTGTATAGACGTGGCTGTCCTAGAACTTGCTCTGTTAACCAGGCTGGCCTGGAGCTCAAAGTGATCCATCTGCCTCTCTCTGCCTTCCAATGCTGGAACTAAAGGCATGCGCTACCATTGCCTGGCTAACGGGGCCATTCTTATTCAAACCACCACACTCCACTCCCTGGCCCCCAGAGGTTTGTAGCTGTACCATAATGCAAAATTCATTTAGTCCAGCTTCAAAAGTCCCCATAATCTATCACAGTCTCAATCCTGCATCAAAGTCCAATGTCTTCTGGGATTCATGCAGTCTCTTAACTGTAATCTCCTATAAAATCAAAATAAAAAAAAAAACAGATCACATACTTCTAATACATAATGGCGCAGGACATACATTACCATTCCAAAACACAGGGAAGGGAGCATAGTGAGGAAATACTGGACCAAAGCAAGACTGAAAACCAGCTGAGCAAACTCCAAACTCTGCATCTCTATGTTTGATGTCAAAACACTCTTCAGATCTCCAACTCTGTTCAGCTTTGTTAACTGCAACACACTTCTTTCTCTTGGGCTGATTCCACTCCCTGTTAGCAGCTTTCTTTGACATCTCTAACATCTTGGGTTCTCCAAGGCAATCCAGCTTCATGAAATGTCCTCTCTAGGCCGCCATGCAGGGACACCCCTGATACATTCCTGGTCTCAGGGCTTCCCTTAGTCATGGAGGGAGATTCCATAACCCCTTTTGTGCATCCTTGATTCTAAAGCCAGAAACATGTGGCTGAAGCTGCCATGTTCTGCTGCTTGTTAGGGCTGGGACATGGTTACCCTGTTCAAATACATTTCCCCTAGCTTTCTGTTTTCAGTGGTTTCCTTCACTGACTAAACCTCGCTGTCCTGAAACTGGACCTGTAGACCAGACTGGCCTGGAACTCAGAGATACACCTGTCTCTGCCTCCTAAGTGCTGGGATTAAATGTGTGCGCCACCACACCCAGCCCTAAGCTTTTATTTAATCCCTTGTCACAAATTGAAAGTTTAGTGGGTGGGGTCTTGTCCTGGGGTCACTACTATCTTTATCCCAACATTTTTTCTTTAAACTTTTTATCTCCTTGACCACTGGACTTGACTCCATTACATTTCTTGGTGCTCCTTTTCTCCTCAAACTGTAAATTTTGTATTTTTCCTTCCTCAGTCTGCCCCTTTTCATTATAGGTCTGCATAAGTGTGCACTAATAATCAAGCAACACAGTCAATACTAGGCTGTCTGGAACTCTCCTCTACCATTGCTGTTAATCCATAACTCTCCAATTTATCTCAGGTAGTTTTGGACAAAGTCAGAAAGCAGCCACATTCGTCACCAAAATATTACAAGAATCATCTCTAGACTACATCCTAATATTCTTCTCCCCTCAAACCTCTTGAGCCAGGCCTCACAGTTCAAATCACCCTCAGCACCACTGTCTTCCATGATCCTACTAGTTTGGACCATTAAATCCTGCTTAAAACCTTCAACTGTTTTCCTAATCCAAAGTCCCCAAATTCACATTCTGCCAAGAAACAAGGTCAAACCTATTGTTAATTCCACTGGTCTAGAATAAGACTACTACCACAATTTAAAGCCAAATTTGAAGCAAGGTTTTTTTTTTTTTTTTTTTTTTTTTTTTAGCAAAAAGTAGACTTTATTACAGCAGCAACTGAGACGATTCGAATGGCCCCCCGGGGCCACCCCTGCAGCACCACCTTTCTGTCCCTCCCATCCGCCCCAGCGGGATCGTAGAATTCGGCTCCCCCAGTGCCCGTGGGCCTCCTGTCCACACAGGCAGGGCAGGGGCCAGCAGGGCAGCCACTAGCCCCAGCTACAAGGTGGCTGCTGAGAAGGCCCAGGCCCACGTCTGTGCAAAACAAGTAAACAAAGTGCAGAGGGGAGGAGAGGGCGAGGGGCAGGATGATGCTCAACCAGGGCGCCCCAAAGCCCTCCTGAATAATAAGGGGGAGCAGGGGCTTCACAGGGTAATACTGACGGGGGAAGGGAGGGCAGCCACACTCAGGGTCTGGCTCAAGAGAGCTCTAGGAGGACACGGTGACAGCGGCTGGGTTGAGGGTGCTGTTCCTGGCAAAATTGAACTTGTTGAGGGTCTCCTCGAGCAGAGAGGTCAGGCGGCTCTGATCGGCCTCGCTAATGAAGCCCAGCTGCACCAGCTCAGCCGCCAGGTCCGGGATGTTCTCATTTGGCATCAGGTCACAGCTCAGGTGCCGGTTCAGCTTGTCCTCCAGCTTCAGCAGAAGTGTTAGCTAGAGAACAGGACAATCAGAGAATGAGGCTCCTCTTCCCCGTGCGGCCCCGCAGCCCCGCACCTTGAAGCAAGTTTTAATTAAATACTGGCCAGGGAGATAGACTCTGGCCAGGTCCATCTTTGGGTTCCCAGAAAATGGCCATGAGTCATACCTTGCAGAGGCTTAAAAAGGCCACAAGGTATTTCCCACCAAGTCCAATAAGGGGCAAGCATATATCCCGATGTATTTCCTGCCCATACACCTCCCACCTACATGTGATCAAGCCCATTTGGTGCAAGTGCAGATGGGTCAAACAAACTTGTTTAGGGGAGTGAAAACATAAATAGCCTCCAGCATTTAACTTGGTTCTTACACTATCACAGCAATACTCCAGTCCCTGGCACCAGAATCTGTAATAGTCAGGGTTCTCTGGCGTAGTAGAACTTATAGAATGAATTTCTCTTTCTCTCTCTCCATATATATATATATATTTACCAGAATCACTTACAGGCTATGGCCTAACAATGACTGGCTATGATGTCTCAGCTGGTCTTCAGTATACTCTGGAATCCTGAAGAAGTAGGTTCTAATGTCAGTGAAGGAATGGACTTGCTAGCAAGGCAAGAGCAAACAGGCAAAGAACAAAAGCTCCTTATTCTATGTCCTTATATAGGCTTCCCGTAGTGGTATTTGCTCTGCCCATGACCTTGGGCTATATGGCCCAAAGGAGGCGGTGTTTCTTGCCATTGTAAAGCCTGACTAGCTCAGCTGATAGAGCACGAGACTCTTAATCTCAGGGCTATGGGTTCAGGCCCCATATTGGGTGCTAGATAAAGCAAGAAATCAATGGGAGTCTGCTTAAGGAGTATTAGGGAATTTATTAGGATATAAACTGAGGAAATACACTCACAAATACAGAACCAAGTAGACAGCTGAAGTTGTCCTCTGATCTGACTGGGAGCGAATCCATCTAGCAGTTCGATCACATGAGGAAGCAGGAAGCAGGGAGAAGGGGTCTCGTGCCCCTCCCTTTCCTTTTAAGAGGTCAAGTACAATGGCAAGAAGCACCACTTCCTTCAGGCTGTATAGCCCAAGGTCATGGGCTGAGCAAATACCACTATAGCTTCCAGCAGAAGGTGTGGCCCAGATTAAAGGTGTGTCTTCTCGCCTCAAGATCTGGATTAAAGACTCATGTCTTCCTGCCTCAAAGGTCTGTACTAGAAGTGGATTCACCTACTTCAAACCAAACAGAAAATCTCACAGGTTTGTTCTCCATTTACGGATTGTAGTTCATTTCAGATGTATTCAAGCTGACAACCAAGAATAGCCATAACATTGATTGAGACAGGGTCTTACTCTGTAGGCTGACCTGGAATTCACTGTATAGCCTAGGCTGGCCTAAAACTTGAGGCAATACTCATGCCTTAGCCTCCCAAGTGTTAGGATTACAGGCATGAGCCACCACACTTGGCAGGACAGCAATTTTAATAACAGACTATTAAGGAACATCTCAGCTTTGTAATAGACAGTCAATAGGACATCTGGCCAGTAGGGACCAAGGTAATTCTGGTAAAGGGACCCAACACAGAACATTCTGAATGGAGTGGGGGAAATTCTGGAAGATTTAAAGCAAGATGAACTGTGTGTCTGAAAGCAATGGCCAGGAGCATACATACCAGCAATGGATGTTAAAGGCCATATGTAATACACTATACCTCAGCTGGTAAATGCCTGTGACTTGCTGGGGACTATCTGGACATCCACACTGTATAAGCCTCTGGTACCCTGCAACTGGAGGACAGTAATGGATTCCTGGGGAAACTGGCCTATCCTTATTGTGGTGGTTTGAATAGGTATGGACTCCACAGACTTACATGTTTGAATGCTTGGTGCATAGGGAGTGGCACTATTAGATACTCTCAGCTCTTTCTCCAGCACCATGTCTGCCTGCATGCTGCCATGCTTCTTGCCATGATAATAATGAACTGAATCTCTGAAACTATAAGCCAGCCCCAATTAAATGTCTCCTTTATAAGAGTTACTGTGGTCAAGGTGGCTCTTCACAGCAATAGAAACCCTAACTAAGACACTCATGAAAAACAGAAACAGAAGAAGAAAAACTTTGAAGTGGAATGAATCGTCACATATGCTATTCTGAAAGAGACTAGGTCATTTTAACTAGTAATACTCAATTTTTCTATCAGCAGAAGGGGATGCAAAAAATAAGTTGATTTCCATTAGAAAAGATAAAGGCATCTATCTTAGTTAGTGCTTTATTGCTGTGAAGAGACATCATGACCAAGGCAACTTATAAAAGGAATTATTTAATTGGGGCTTGTTTACAGTTTTAGAGGGTTAGTCCATGATTGTCATGGCAGAGAGTGTGGCAACAGGTAGGCATGCATGGTGCTGGAGCAGTAGCTGAGAGCTTATATCCTGGTCTGATGGCAGGAGGCGGGGGTGGGAGTGGGGAGGATAACTAGGAATTGAGTGGGCTTTTGAAATCTCTAAGCTCACTCCAGTGACACACCTCCTCCAACAAGATCACATCTCCTAATCCTTCACAGACAGTTCCACCTACTGGGAACCAATGTTCAAATTTATGTTGGTAAGTTTTAGGCCTCCTGAAGGCCTCTCCACCATCCCAACAAACCGAATCAGACTGAATAAGGAAAAGCCCAGGTTTAATGGGTAAAGTGCTCCCAGGTGATTTCCCGGCCATGCAGAGAGGAGACGGGGACAGGACCAGAAGAACTACGAGTCTGTTTTCTGGGATGCCACTTATATATCCCCTGTGGGAGTTGTCCTGAGCCTCTCTGGGGGAGGAGCTGTGTTTGGTGTTTGAAGGGCGGATTTAGGGAAAGAGATAGGGAGGGGAGCCGAGGTGGACCTTCCACCAGACTCCTTCCAAACATATGTGCCTATGGGGGACATTCTTATTCAAACTATCCCAGCACCTTCCAGTATATCTGGTTTACAACTATAAATTTTAAACCCACAATTACGTGTTTGTTTAAAATATATTCTTCTCTATATTGTTTCTTGAGGACAAGACAGTCCCTTTATTGTTCTGTATTCTTAACTTCTAACCTTGTTCCTAGCACCTTCTAGATCCTTAAGAAGTTTGTCTTATGAACATTAGACCCACATACCAGAGCACCTTCTGCAGCACTTGACACAGAACAAGTTCATAAGGCCAGTGAGATGGTTCCATGGGGAAAGGAGCTTGCTACCAAGCCCAATGACTTGAGTTCAATTTCTGGGATCCACATGGTAGGTGGATAAAACGGACTCCAGTAACTTGCTTCTGGCATCCATACACATGCTATGGCATGCATACATCACATTGTACACACACAATAAGTAAATGTAATAAAAAACTTAAAAAACCAACAAGAGTGTAATAAAGTATTTTCTTTCTTCCTTCAGGAATTTATGCTTGTTAGAGCATGTTCTGTTTATATTTTTTTGTTTTGTTTTCTTCTTTTGAGACAAAGACTCATGTAGCCCAGACTGGCCTTCAAACTCATTATGTCATTAAGGATGACCTTAAGTTTCTGATCCTCTTGCCTCTGCTTCTGAGAGCTGAGATTCTAGGCATGCACCAGTCGTATGTGGTGCTTGGCTCAAACCCAAGACTTCTTGGACTCTGAGCAAGCATTCTACCAACAGAACTATAGCCCAGCCTCCATGTTGCTGTTGAAGGGCAGGTGTTTTGAAAGAATCTTCTATATCTAGGTAGCCCAGGCTGGTCTCTAACTCATAGTCTTCTGGTCTTAGCTTCTGGAATGCTGGGATCTTGCACTGCTATGCAGTTTTGCTTTGGTTGTTTCTGTGGGAGGAACTTAGGAGACCAAAGACACAGTGTTTGTCTTCTCTGCCCATAGCCCCTGTCCCAGTGATATATTGACTAAATAGCTTTCATTGCAGCTGTAGCTTCTAAGATATTTGCTGTGGAAGAGCCTGGAGGCTTCTTTCTTAATATCAATGCTTTTATCTTAGTGGTGTTGGGGACTGACCTGAGGGCCTGGTCCACTCTCAGCACACTCTTACCACTGAGTTATAGGACAGCCTCTAACACCAACATATGACAGGAGTCAGTCTGTCTGTATTCTGCTTTTTGGGTTCCTAGCTACTGTTGGGCTCTGTCTGCCCCCAACTCTCTCCCCTTCTCAGACCAACTGTCGCACCTGGGTATCCAGATCACTTGTGAGGTTGGAATGTTCAGACCTGCTGTTCCAAATTTGATGGCCAGGAAGAGGCCTCATATCCAGGAGGGCTCTCATGGCTGATACCATTACCATCTTCTTTTGAATAAATGAAAGGAACTTTATAAAATATGACAGAACACAGTTTAATATCTATCATCTTTAAGTTATCAATTTGTACACAACCTCATTTATCATAGTATTTGAGGTATTTCTTATGTAAAATATATGTTTTAAATAAATTCACAACCCAGTAAAAAACATTTTTGCCTGGGTGGTGGTGGTTCAGGTGAGGGTGGGGGCTGGAGAGATGCTCAGAGGATAAGAGCACTTGCTGCTCTGCTAGAGGACCTGAGTTTGGTTTCCAGGACCCAAGATGGGCAGCTCACAACTGCCTGTAACTCCAGCTTCAGGGGACCTGACACCTTTTCTGGCCTCTTCTGGCACTTGCACACATGTGGCATACACACACATAGTCACACATACATACACATGAATAAAACCAAAAGATAAATCTAAAAACAAACAAACAAACAAACACCAGGCCTGGCACATACCTGTGATCCCAGCACTTGGGAGTGGGAGGAAGGAGGATCAAGAGTTTAAGGTCATCATTGATGTGCAGTGAGTTCAAGGCTACCCTGAGACTACACTTCAAATAGAAACAAACAAACCAGAAACTCCCTAGGAATGCCTGTTGGGATTTGGAAAGTGTGGGCCCACCCGAGTACTCCCTAAAATCAACTGGCAAAAATTGCCTATGCTGTCCGTGAGACACAGGTTTCCTCAGAGTGGGTGGCCCTGAAGGCTTTCTTTGTTTTGTTTTCTTTCTTTCCTTTTACTAGATACACTTTTTACAATTGAAAATAGATTTTTCTCTCATACCATACATCCCAATGCACAGTTTCGCCTCTCTCCACTCTTCGTAGCTTGTTCCCATTTCCCCTATCTCCCAGGTCCACTTCCCCCACACCCCGTTTTCTCTTCAGAAAAGAGCAAACCTCCAACAGATGACAAACAAAAAGGACAAAACAAGATACAGTAAGACCAGGCGAAAGCTCTCATACATATTGATGCTGGACAAGGCAACCCAACAGGAGGAAAAGAGTCTCAAGAGCAAGCAGAAGAGTCAGAGACACACGGTTCCCACTGTTAGGAGTCCCAGAAAAACACCAAGATAACAGTCATAACATACACAGAGGACTTGGCAAAGATGCGTGCAGGCCACATGCTTGCTGCTTCAGTTTCTGTGAGCCCATAAGTGTCATTAGTTAGGGTTTTTATTGCTGTGAAGAGACACAATAACCATGGCAACTCTTATAGATAAAAACATTTAGTTGAGGAGGCTCGCATACAGTTTCAGAGGTTCAGTCCATTATCATCATGGCAGAGAGCATGGCGGTGTGCAGGCAGACATGGTGCTGGGGTAGCTGAGATCCTACATCTTTCAGGCAACAGGAAATCAACTGAGATACTAGGTATCTGAGTACAGGAAACCTCAAAGCCTGCCCCCACAGTGGCACACTTCCTCCAAGAAGGCCATACCTACTCCAATAAAGCCACACCTCCTAATAGTGCCACTCCCTATGAGATCATAGGGGCCAATTACATTCAAACCACCATAAGTTCCTTGCTTAATTGATTCAGTGGGCCATGTTCTCCTGGTGTTCTCCATCACCTCTGACTCCTACAAATTTTCTTCCCCCTCTTCTTTGGGGTTCCCTGAGGTGTGTGGGGAGGAACCCAATGGAGACCTCCAATTTAGACTCTCTTTCTGCATTATGTCTGGCAGTGGGTCTCTGCACCTGCTCCCATCTACTGCCAGAGGAAGCCTCTCTGATGATGACTGAACAAGGCACTGATCTCTGACTATAGAAGAATATCATTAGGAATCATTTATTCTATTTTTACTTTATTTTATTTTTTGCCAGTCTTGTTTGGTTCTACCCAAGGTCTCTGGGCTGTCCCATTTCCAGTTCCTGACCATTCAGGTAGTGTGGCTCCCTTTCATGAAGTGGGCTTCAAGTTAAACCAGACATTGGTTGGCCACTCCCACAAGTTCTGAGTCACCATTGCCTCAGCACATCTTTTAGGCAGGACAGAGTGTAGGTGGAGGGTTTCATGGCTTGGTTGACATACAGATTTCTCATTCTGTAGCCCATAGAGTACCCTTCTTGCACCAAAGGGACTAGATTATAGGGGTGAATACTCCAAGCTTGCACCAGCTTGACCTCTCTACGTTCAATTTGCTGAGTGGAAGTTGTCCTTGGCAATGGGACCCCACTGTTAGTTTTCAGAGGGTGACCTTCTGTACTATCATCAGCTTGAGTTGTTTAGGGATCTCCATAGGACCTCCTTGGCTAACAACTCAACCGAATGCAACCCAGTTTAACCACTGGAAGCCTTGCCTGGTTAACAGAAGATGGCCACTCAGACTCCATATCTTCCATTACTAGGAGTCCTCATGAGGGTCACCCTCATAGATTATAGGAAGTTTCCACTGAACTAGGTTTCCACACCATCCCCCAAGTATCTCCCAATTCCAGCCATTTCTCCCAACACTCTCTTCCTTCCCCCAACACCTGGTCCCTCCCTGCCCGAGTCCACCTGCAGAATCTATTCTATTTCCTCTTCCCAGGGAGATACATGCTTCCCCCTAAAGACATTCTCTTTACCTGACCTCTCTGTGTCTATGGATTGTAGCTTGATTATCATTTACTTAACGGCTGTGAATACATATCATATTTGTCTTTCTAGGTCTTGGTTGCCTCTCTCAGGATGATTTCTTTTCTACTTGTATCCATTTGCCTGAAAATTTCATGATGTCATTATTAAAAAATAGCTGAGTAATATTCCATTGTGTAAATGTACCAAAATTTCTTTATCTCCTCTTAAGTTGAGGGACATCTAGGTTGTTTTCAGTTTCTGGTTGTTATGAATAAAGCCTCAATGAACATAGTTGAGCAAGTGTCCTTGTGGTAGGATGGAGCATCCTTTGGGCATATGCCCAAGAGTGGTATAGCTGGGTCTTGAGGTAGATTGATCCTTAATTTTCTGAGGAACTGCTCTTTGGGTTTGCATAGTGGCTGTACAAGTTTGCACTCCCACCAACAATGGAGAAGTGTTCCCCTTGCTCCACATCCTCACCAGCATGAGCTGTCACTTGTGTTATTGATCCTAGCCATTCTGACAGGTGTAAGATGGAATCTCAAAGTCATTTTAATTTACATTTCCCTGATGGCTAAGGATTGTTTTGGTGGGAGTTCCACCTCAGTCCCTGGCACCCTGGCATCCATATACCCAAAGAGTCTGGAATGTTCACAACTCTCCTCCCCCATCTCTTTCCCCAAACCCGCCCCTTCAAATCCCACCAAACACACTTCCTTCCCCCAAAGAGGCTCAAGACCACTCCCACAGCGTATTTAAGCTGCATTTCAGAAAACAGACATGTGGTTTTCTGGTCTCTCATCCCCATCTCCTCTCTGGGGGGCTGGAGAATCACCCAGGAATGCTTTACCCATTAAAAGGGGCTTTTCTAATCCAGTCTTATTTGGATTGCTGTGTTGGCAGAGAGGCCTATTGGGGTGCAAAAACTTATGAAGGATGTTGAACAATTCTTTAAGTGTTTCTCAGCTATTTGAGATTCCTCTATTGAGAATTATGTTTAGATCTGTACCCCGTTTTTAAATTGGATTATTATTTTTTTGATATCTAGTTTCTTGAGTTCTTTATATATTTTGGATGTTAGACCTCTATCAGATTTAGAGTTGATAAAAAAAAATCTTTTCCCATTTTGTAGGCTGTCGTTTTGTCTGATTGATGATGTCCTTCGCCCTACCAAAGCTTTTCATTTTTTTCCAACATCATATTTTTATTAATTATTTGAGAATTTTATACCATACACACTTACCACACTCACCTCCCATTCCCCACAGGTCCACCCTCCCACCCCTTCCTCAAAAAAGAAGAAAAAAGTACACAAAGTCCAGTTTGTGTTTCCCATACACTCCCTGGAGCACAGTCACACTCCCAGTGACCAGCCCCTAAAGATAACCGAGTCCTTCCCACCCCACCCCGTCCAGAAACCATCCACTGAAGAGCTACACTTCAGCATCTTTATCACAATGTTTAAGGACTCTCTGCAATGGCTTCCTGTCTGAACTGTTTCTTTGGGGGGGGGGGTTGTCACAGAAGCCTTCAATGCTTCCCATTCTCAATTATGAGTCTGCAACCGTCAAAACCACTGCAAAGAGATTTCCGGGAACAGCTGGTGGCAGCATGGATCATGGACTTGCACATGATCCCGAGCGGGCACATAGACCGCGGACATCAACATGGCCTCCGGCAACAGCAGCATGAACCACAGACACTAGCACAGACCCTGGCTGTAGCACAGACCATGGCAATCTTTGAGAAGGCCCAACCGTTCTCCATCTCGGACATCCTGCTGTAGCTCAGAGCCAGAGCAATCATGTGGCTGGGCTGCACGTTCTGAGGCAGAGCCTGGGAATGCTCCAGGCTGCTGCAGACCGCCTTGCCTGCCCTACTGGGCAACAACGTACCCCCACACCCGTCATCTCTGCCACAGCAGCAGGAGTCCCGCCGTCTTTCCCACCTCTCCACGGCACATGGAGCCATCAAAGCGGCATTGCAAACCGCCCTGTGCCACACAGTATTTTATTTTTTTATTTTTTGCCCAAACAGTTTTACATGCAAAAATTCACTGCAACGAGTCATTGGTCTGGTTCAAAGTTTCTAGTTTCTGGAGCACCATAAATACTGGACTGTCACTGAGATTCGTCTTGGATATTCTGTTGTTGCCAGAGTCAGGGTGATCTTGCCACTGGGCAGGGCATCTGGGGCCAGGATCCTCTAGAGCTCCAGGCTGCTGCACACCTCTCTGCCCTTGGTGCCCTGTCAGCTCACCCGGTACCACTCTCATGCTTGCAGCCTGTTGGCAGCATGGCCCCATGCTCTCCTCCCCAAAGCAGGGCAAGCATCCTGAGATGCTCCCATACTGGCCACTGCTTTGTATCTAGTTTTGTTTCTCTCCATCACATGCATGCCTCTGCTCTGCCATCTTTTTTCTAATTTCATGCAACCACTTCTTTTTTCTTTTTAAAGACTTTTTATTGATTCTTTATGGATTTCACATCATGCACTCCAAACCTACTCATCTCCCTGTCTCTTTGTATCTGCCCTCTGCCTTGCAACCCGTCTTCAAATAAAATAAAATAAAATAAAATAAAATAAAATAAAATAAAATAAAATCACATAAAATAAAATAAAATAAAATCACATAAAATAAAATCACATAAAATAAAATCACAT
>CABHPH010144979.1:58386-78667 GCA_902168325.1 Peromyscus nudipes
ATAAAATAAAATCACATAAAATAAAATCACATAAAATAAAATCACATAAAATAAAATAAAAAACATCATTGTAAAGCTGGAGTGTGTCACAGTGAGTCAGTATACCCTTTAGTCCATACATCTTTACTTGCAAATGTTCACTGCCATGAGTCATTGGTCTGGTTCAGGGCCTCTGGGTTCTACTACACTATCAATATTGGATCCTTACTGGGATTCCTCTTGGATACTCTATTGCTGCCCTGTGTGGAGATCCCCTTCACATGCTCCAGCAGTTCATAGATGGGGTGGATATTGTGGTGGGCCAACTCATAGCCTTGGATCTGGTCCTGGGGGGTAGCTGAGTTGGTCATCCCACCAGCTCTCCCCAATCTTCACCATCAGGGTGAGCTCTCCAGCATTGCCCCTGTTAGCTCACTCAATGCAGCAGGCAGCAAGGGGCAGAGGCAGTTCTGCTCTCATGCCCTTGGGGCTAGCTCACTGGTACTCACCACCAGGGCCAGCTCTACCATGCTGCCCAGGTGAGGTGCAGAGCTGGCTCTCTGGCTCTCATGACCTCAGGCCCATTTGCTCACTTTTTAAAAGCACCTTTTCATAAGACCTGCCTTTCTTTCTTCCTTTTTTTTTTTTTTTTAGTTGCCCTGGGGATACTGCAAGTTGTGCAGACTCATCCTCTGCTGCTGCTTCTCCTTGTGGGTCTCTCAGCCTCCCCAGAGCTGCTCTGTGATCCTGAGGGTGCCAGCAGTCAATGCCATCTTGACTGAATTACCAGCTTCTCAGTTTCATGAGGTCCCATTTATTAATTGTTGATCTTAGTGCCTGTGCTATCAGTGTTCTGTTCAGGAAGTCGTCCCCTGTGCCAAAGAGTTCAATGTTATTCCCCACGTTCTCTTCTATCAGGTTCAGTGTGTCTGGTTTTATGTTGAGGTCCTTGATCCACTTGGACTTGAGTTTTGTTCAGGGTGATAAATATAGATCTATTTGCATTCTTCTACATGCTGACACCCACTTTGACCAGTACTGTTTCTTGAAGATGCTTTCTTTTTCCCAGTGTGTATTTCTGTCTTCTTTATAAAAAAAAAATCAGGTGTCCATAGGAGTGTGGATTTATGTCTGGGTCTTAGATTCTATTCCATTGATCAACCTGTCTGTTTTTATGCCAATACCACATGGTTTTTATTACTGCATGTAGAGCTTGAAATCAGGGATGGTGATGCTTCCGGCAGTTTTTTTTTTTTTCAGGATTTTTTTTTTTTTTTTTTTAGCTATCCTGGAGTTTTTGTTTTTTCCATATGAAGTTGAGAATTGTCCTTTCAAGGTCTATAAAGAATTGCATTGGTATTTTGATGGGGATTGCACTGACTATGCAGACTGCTTTTGGTAGGATGGTCATTTTTACTATGTTAATCCTACTGATTCATGAGCACAGGAGATCATTCCATCTTCTGATATCCTCTCCAATTTCTTTCTTCAAAGAGTTGAAGTTTTTATCATATGAGTCTTTCAGTTGCTTGGTTACAGTTATCCCAAGATATTTTAAATTATTTGAAGATTTCGTGAAGGGTGTTGTTTCCTCGACTACATGGTTCATTTGACCTTAGGAGTTTAAGGAAAAACTTTGTAGTGTGCACAGTGACAATGAAGATGTGAGAAGCAGACTGACATAAACTAGGGGAGAACCAAGAAATTTTTGGGTGAAAGAAGTTTGCTCTAGCATTGTCTCCATCCCCCACCCCCACAGATAGTCATTTCTCAGGATCTTCAGACAGTAACTCAAGGACCCCACAGACATCACCTCCAATGATACTCTTCCCTTTTATGAAATCTGCACACATTCGCCCAGGGTTGACTCATAATACTCAATATGACATAAATGCTATATACCTGGTGTTTTACATTGTTTAGAGAATTCCGGCAGTGTCTGTACATGTTGGCTGGTGTCTCTGAGCTTTTTTGGGGGGACTTGGTATAGGGTCTCACTATAGAAGTCTTGGCTGGCCTGGATGTGGACCAGGCTAACCTCAAACTCCACAGAGATCCACCTGTTTCTGCTTCCCAAGTGCTGAGATTTTAGGCATGGATCACCACACCTGGTTTTTGTTTTGTTTTGCTTTTGAGAGGTTTATTTATTTTTTTTTGAGTCAGTGTCTTACTGTAGACACTTTCTTTCTTTCTTTCTTTTTTTTTTTTTTTGGTTTTTTGAGACAGGGTTTCTCTGTGTAGCTTTGCGCCTTTCCTGGAACTCACTTGGTAGTCCAGGCTGGCCTCGAACTCACAGAGATCCGCCTGCCTCTGCCTTCTGAGTGCTGGGATTAAAGGCATGCGCCACCACCGCCCGGCATGTAGACACTTTCTTACCTCAAGCTTCTATGTAGACATCTGTAAGTGTTTGGTATAGATGCAGCTTTAAAATATTTTACATATTAAACTGGTTGAATTTGCAGATTCTAGAACCTATTGATATGAAGAGCCAAGAACTCACAACCTTATGAAAAATGGAGTCTATTGATGGACAGGCTATTAATGTGGATGGTGTCAAAAGATTTTGAACAAAACAACAACAGCAACCATGACCAAAGACCTTATACGAACCCAAAGCATTACCAGAGTAGCTCATCATCATGTGGCTTAAATTGCAAGCTGGATTTGCACAGAAGAATCATTCTTCTTTCATAAAGGAGAATATATCCATTTGTTTATTATTTTAAATATATATTTATATATGATGTAATATATATTTATGTGAATGGCTGCTTTGCCTACATGTATATCTGTGCACCATGTGCATATTTGGTGTCTGTGAAAGCCAGAAGAACGCATAGGGTCCCCTGGAACTGGAGTTACAGATGGCTGTGAGCTGCCATGTAGGTGCTGTGAACCAAAGCGAGTCATCTGCTAGAGCAGCAAGTGTCCTCAGTGAGCCCCTGAGGCACCTGCTCGTGTCTTCTCAACCTGACAGCATCAGGAGGAACAGCACGCTCCTAAGGAACTTATAAACCCTTCTTTGATCTTTGGGTTCTGAATTCACACCCAGCAGCTTGCCCATCCTATCATCTCTGCCTTTTTTGAGAATTTCACTCATTTCTGTCCCATCTTTGAACTGAATTCCACATTTCAAATGTACTCTACTTGGCAGAGAACACTACTTACAGAAAGGAAAACCCTGAACCTTTACAGCTGGAGACTTCCAGCTGCCTTTTATTTCCTGCATTCTCTGTACCTTTGGCATGGGAGATGTCTGGGAAGATCAGCCTTTGGGAGCCACTGTAGGTGAGAGGTAGGAGGAAGAGATGGACTGCTGTGGGCCCTTCATGGAAGCTGGAGGTTCAAAGATGGCCAAGCCTGATTATGATCTTGCTTTAGTGTCTATGGCTTGAAGGTGAGGGTACTAAAATTATTTTAAAATGTGTGTTTGTATGCATGTGTAGTATGCATGTATGTACCTGTGTGCATGTGTGTGTTCACAAGTGCATGTGTGTACACATGTGTATATGCATCAGGTGTGTATATGTGTGTTGTATGTTGTGTGTGTATGTGCGTGCTCATGAGTACATGTGTGTACATGTATGCATGCATTGGGTATGTTGTGCATGTATGTGTGAGTGTATGTGTATATGTATGTATGTGCATGTGGTGTGTGTGTGTGTGTGTGTGTGTGTGTGTGTGTGTGTGTGTAGACTTGAGGCCAAAGTCAGGTATCGCTATCTCTCTACAACTTTATTCATCAAGGCAAAGACTCACACTGAGCTCAGAGAACTAGCCATTTCGGCTAGTCTGCTAGCCAACTTGCTCCTGGGATCCTCCGAGTGCCTCTCATGCACTGAGATCACAGGTTGGCCGCCACACCCACCCCACACGTTCTTGAGTGCTGAGGGTCTGACCTCTGGTCCTTGCACATGTTCAGTGACCACTCTACTCACTGAGCCATTTCAGCAGCCCCGAGGTTATTAAAATTAAGGAATCATAAAGGTCCTAATTTTTGTGGTATTAATCTCTTCTAAAAACCAAGGCACAGTAGCAAAGAGGGTTAATAGTGCAGGCTTTGGGCTGTGTTTCTCTTCTTCCTGGGGTCTGTGGCTTTGTTCTGTAGTGTCAGTAATGTGGCATCCGACCAGTGACAGCACATTTTCTAAGCCTGCTACACTGAAAACTATTACAATCTGGAAAATCTCCCAGTTGCATAGTCCTCCCACACGTTGAGCGTGTTCCAAGGTTTGCAGCCATGCGTGTCTTTTATTTAGGACCACCCATTCACTGTTTGCTTCTCTATCAAATAGTATGGCATGGGCTGATCACAGCTGGTGGAATTTAGCTTTGGAGAGCCCTGATCATATTATCCATAGAAATCCAGTTCAGCTTCCACAGCCTGGGACTGCTGCTGCCCACATTTATTAGTCTTATCATTTCTTTGCTTCAGATGACCCCACAGAGTTTTGTTTTTCACTTTAGCAGAAAATGGCAGAACGATGCCTTCCGAGGTTCCCACTGCACAAATAAAAGAAAACAGGCTGATATGAGAGGTGGATTGGATTGGAGCCATTTGGGCCTTTTGTTTGATTTCCTTGTATTTGCCTGTCCATGTGTGAAGAGGACATAATTACACCTCCTCCTTATTTGCCTCAGAGGAATGTTACAGAAATACATTTCAAGAGCCTCTAATGTCCTCAGAGTGTGGAGAAGTATAATTACATGAAAACACATCATCATTGAAATAGTGCTGCAAATCTTGGCTAATTCTGATTATCAGTATATTAATGAAGATGTATTAGTATATATTACCATCTTCAATTTCACTAAGTATCTCTGTGCTCTGTGATTTGGAACCTTAGTGCATATGTCTAAGAGGATAGTGTGGATACTCAGTCAAAAAATGTAGTTTTGAAACAGGCCCATCTCCTTTAAACTCATTTGTGTTGAGGCTTAAAATGGAAAGGGATGGACTAAGGAAAGAATATATAGCAAGCAGCAACCCTAACCTTCACCATGTACATGCTAGTATTTTTCTGATTCATGACCAAAATTGGTCACTAACATCAGGAAAGATTTCTTCAGTTCAGAAATGTTTGTCCTGCTGGCTCCCTCACAAGGTCATGCTTACTGCCTTTCTGAAACAAGCCAGGACCATTGTCTAGGGATGGTGACATCCACAGTAGGCTGGGCTTACATCAGTTAATAATCAAGATAATCCCCTGAAGACGTGCCCACATGCTGCTCTGGTCTAAACACTCCTCCATGGAGGCTTTCTGGTCAGGTGACCACAGGTTGTGTCAACCTGACAGAGCAAACCAGGATTATTGAGAAAATCAAGTTATCCGATCCCCATGGTGCAGCTGTTCGTTATGTCAACAGCAAGGCTATACAGACGCATAGTGTGCACCACTTTCCTCCAAAGCATCATTTTAACTATTATTAAACTTTCACAAGGAGCGCAGTGTGTGTTTCCTGGAAATTGCTGAAATAGCATCAGCGGTGTGGGGAATAGTAAGGAAAAGCACAGGGAATATGTGTAAGTCGGAAGTCCAGAGTGGGATGATTCCTACTTCCTTCTTTCCCATAGCACCCACCCCTCACCAGAACCACTGACATGTGTGAAGTGTCTTCCCTAGACCAACAACATTAGCATCAATTTGGAACTTAGTAGAAATGCAAATCAGAAACTCTAGGGCTGGAGCCCAGCAACCAGTGTTTTAACAATTTCTCCATGTCTACAAAAGGGGCCTCTTGGAATTAGAATCCTAAGTTGAGAACTGGACAGTCTGTAAGTTTGAGGGATAATGGGTTGATCACAGACCTTTTCCCTTGACTCATGAGAGGGTGCTCCTCTTTCTGGTCCAGCTCAGGACTCGTATTTAGGGACGGTAATGATTCTTCTCTCTGTCACAGTTCATTCCACATCAAATGCTCAATTGGGAGACATTCCAACTTGTTATTAATACTGTGTGCCATGGAAACAAAGCTTCCCTCTATGGCTTCATAACACCCAGTGATGGAGCTTGGGAATGGGCCCAAGAGGAGAGAAAAGGGACCGGAGGGCCTAGGAAGGATTTGATCTCTCACATTTGTGATGCTTGTCTCTCCTACTGCTCCCAGTACTCTTTCCCTCTGTGCCTTCTGACCCCTTACTGTGAGATGGAGAGCTGGAAGCACAGGCCGATGCACTAGAAGCCAGTGTGACTCTGACTCCAGGAGTGAGCTGCACCTTGCCTAGTCATTGCTTTTTGGTATCCCACTCCCAGCTCCTCTTTCCTCAGACAAAGATCAATTTCTGGAAACAGAGTCTGTCTTTCACTTAAACAGGCTATGACTATGATGTATGTTCTGATTTCTACTGTTGGTGACCTGGCTCTGCATGGGAGTCCTATCACTTCAGTCTATGTGCCCAGCAGTGCAGCCTGCTTCCCCAAGTTTACAGTGAGTGACAGTCACACAGGCTTAGCAGTCACATTGGGGGGTGAATCAGACTTAGAATCAATATTTCCCAGGGGAAACAAACCTTCTCTTAGGAAACTTTGTGGCATCTCTTTTCAATATCAAAGAGGACAGCATAGGGCAGATTTTAGTTTTCATCTATGCCTTAAAATGAATGTGAAAACTAGGGGAGGAGAACCAGGAAAGAGCGGATGGAACCACCTGAGACATCTGGTCTTTATTCTATGTGGGGGTTCGGCTCCCACCTTTTGAAGGGTTCTTAGGTGGAGGAGAGAGGAATGAGGAAATAACAGATAGAAAGATAGCAATGAGGAGAAAGACAGAAACACAGGATAGCTTCAGGAGGGCCTGGATCAATACTCAACAGCCTGAAAGGTTTATTCAAAAGGCTTTTTATAACATGCCACAGGGAAAGGCAGAAGACCTCCCCCTTGCAAGATCAAAGCACAGCCAAGTATAGACCCTTCCAAACACCTGGTAAACACACTTGTGACCAAAGCATCTTGTTGTGCAGCCCTGCTGGGTAAAGCAAGCCCAGATTCTCTGACCCTGAGTAAGTTCTCACTAGGAAGCCTCTGTGGGCTCCTACAATTCTAATATTGATTTGTTTATGTGATGAGATGAATACCGGAAAAAGGCTTGTGAGTGAAAGAGAATAAGAGGCTTGCCTTACCTCGGATGATTACTGTTCAGGTGGAAGCTCCACCTCAGCACACTCTCATCTGTCTCTCTCCAAACCCTGCCTCAGCTCAGAAAACCCACCAAATAGTGGCTCCTCCCCCAGAGATGCCCAAGATCACACCTACAGGGTATTTAAACTGCCTCCCAGAGAATGGTCACATATTTTTTCAGTCTCTTCTCCCCATCTCCTCTCTGGGGGCTGAAAAATCCTCCAGAAGCATTTTATTCATTAAACCTGGACTTTTAATTCTTAATTTGGTTTGATTCAGTTTGATTTGGATTACTGCATTGGCAGAGAGTCTTAATATTGGGGTATGGAAACCTTTAAATTACCTGGAACACGTAACTTGAATGGTTACCTGGGATGCTTACCTGGATGCTTACCTGGGATGTTTACCTGGGATGCTTACCTGGATGCTTACCTGGGATGCTTGCCTGGGTTGCTGATCTGGGATCCTTTGATCGAGGACATAATGGCTCACAGAAAGATATGTCTACCAAGGCTTTATTCTATTTATTTATTATTATTTTTGACACAGGGTCTCCTGTATTCCAGAATGTCCTCAAACTCACTATGTAGTTGAGGATACCCTTGACCTGCTGCTCCTCCTGTTTCTACTGTAGGTGTGTGACATCACATCTACCTATTATTTTACAGACACAAAACCAAGTCCAGAAAAGTTAGGTGACATTTCCAATATGACAGAACTAGCAGAGGCAGGTCCCTGACAAGATTCAGGCCTTAGTTCCTAGGCTATTGCTGGCTCCCCTCTCTGCCAACATTCAGTACCTGACACCCATTACCAGAGACTCAGATGAGCATCTGGCCGCCCTGGTGTCAGTATCAGGCTTTTTCTTAAGTGGCAAGGCTTTGACACTATGAGACAACACCCAGACAAGGAACTCCTCCAATTGCTCCCAAGAGTGGATGCAGATTAGAATGACATTTGGGAAGCCAGAGACTGGGAAGAAAGTTACACAGTAGAGGCTTCAGGTTGCCATCATCCTGAGATGGTATTGTTTGTTTTTGCTCTTTTGGGGGGCCCGCCACCCAATTCACACACAGAGGCTCATTCTTAATTATAGATGCCTGGCTTTAGCTTGGCTTGTTTCTTATCAGCTTTTCTTAACCTAAATTATCCCATCTATCTTTGGCCTTGGGGCTTTTATCTTTCTCTATTCCTGTATACCTTTTCTTTCCTTCTTACACTGTGTGGCTGTGTGGCTGTGTGGCTGTGTGGCTGGGTAGCTGGCCCCTGAAGCCCTCCTCCTTCCTCTACCTTCCTAAAATCTACCTTTTATCTTATATCTATATCCTTTTTTTCCAGTGTAGATTCAATAATCTATCCTTTTATCCTATTATTTCTATCTCTTTTTTTTCAGAATAGATTCAATAATCTACCTCTTATCTATATCCTCTTTTTTCTTTTTTTCAAACAAGAACCCGGAATCTAATCTCCTTGTTTAGCTTTTTTTCCTGACCATTATCAATTAACAACTTTTAACCAACCATCCTAAGCGATGACAATTATCCATGACTCATTGAATGACCAAAACCACCACCCCACCTCTTGGAAATGAGAGCATCATGTTCTTAAAATTACTTCCTGCTGTCTGGGGGCAAAGGCATCTTTAGGTACACAATATATTGGGATACACAATATAACACCATGTGTGTATCTCTGTGTGTATGTGTGTATAAGTGTGTGTGTGTGTGTGTGTGTGTGTGTATATGTGTGTGTGTATACTTGTGCATGTGGGTATAGATGCTGGCAGTCGATGTCGGGTGTCTTTCTCAGTCCCTCTCTACTTTACTTTTTGAGATAGCATCTCTCACAGAACCTGGAGCTTCCCAATTGGCTAGACTGGCGGACCAGTGATCTCCAGGGGCCTCCTGGTCCCTGCACCCCCCACCACTGGAGTTGCAGACTTGTGGTATGGATGAAAAAAAGAAATAAAAAGGAAGGGCATGTGTATAAGATACAGCTACAAAAAATTAGACCCCAAAAGGTACAACTCAGGAGAGATCGATTGCATACTCTTAATGGTTTTCAAAAATTGTTAGGAAGCATTTCCAACTTACAGGGTATCATTGGAATACTTAAAGATGAGGTAAAAAATTTGGCTAATACTCTAGAAGGGGACAAGGACATAAATAGTCCAAGAGAATTATCAGCCAAAGCTGAGAATTCTAGAATTCGCTCTAGTAGAAAAGACAATACGAGAAGCGCATGTGGACTGTGTGAATCTAGAGCTTAAATGCATTCTGGTCATACTCCCCTTCAGACACTACCCCATAGGGATTTTGATGCAGAGAAAAGATATTATATTGGAATGGATATTCCTACCACGTAAACCAAGTAAGAAGTTAAAGACTTAATTAGAAAAGATCTCTGACTTGATTCAAAAGGGAAAATTAAGACTTTGTCAGTTGACAGGAATGGACCCAGCAGAAATTGTAGTACCTTTAACTAATGAGGAAATTTCCTTGCTATGAATACTGACAAAGAGCCTGGAGTAACTTTTTTGGGAGATTAACAGCCGTTGTCCCAAAATCAAGAGAATAGAATTCATAAAGAAGACTGAATGGATCCTTCCTCACATTGTATAACAAAAGCCAGTTTCTGGAGTCCTCACATTCTATACTGATGCAAATAAATCAGGTAAAGCAGGATACAAATCAGGAGAATGAAGTAAAGTGGTTCAAAGTCCATACAACTCTGTACAAAAGGCAGAACTGTATGCCATTCTTATGGTACTGATGAACTTCACAGAACCCCTCAATATAGTCACTGACTCTCAATACTCAGAGAGAGTTGTTTTACATATTGAAACTGCTGAATTTATTCCTGATAATACAGAATTAACTTCAGTATTCATACAATTGCAGGAAATCATCAGAAAAAGGGAACATCCTATATATATAAAACACATATCAGATCCCATATGGGTCTGCCAGGACCTCTAACACAAGGTAATGATGAGATTGATCAGTTACTAATAGGTAATGTGCTAGAAGCCTCAGAATTTCATAAGAAACACCATGTAAATAGCAAAAGTTTGAAGAAGGATTTCTCCATCACTTGGCAACAAGCCAAGGAAATTGTAAGAAAATGTCCTACTTGTTCCTTCTATAACCAAATTCCATTACACACAGGAAATAATCCAAAAAGTATACAAAGAAATGAAATTTGGCAGATGAATGTGTTTCATTTCGCAGAATTTGGAAGATTAAAGTATGTACACCATACCATTGACACCTATTCAGGATTTTAATGGGCAACTCCTATGAGTTCTTAAAAGGCTGATTCTGGGATTATACACCTATTAGAAGTTATGGTCATCATGGGAATACCTGTACAAATTAAGACTGACCATGCCCCAGCATATGTCTCCAATAAAATGATTTTGCTTATTACAATATAAAGCATGTTACAGATATATTACACAATTCTATGGCCTAGCAGTCATAGAAAGATCCAATCGAACTTTAAAGGATATGCTAAATAAACAGAAACAAGTAACAATGACACCTAGAAATAGATGGCATAGTGCTTTATTAACCTTGAATTTTCTCAATGCTGATGAGAAAGGAACAACAGCTGTGGAGAGACATTGGACGACAGACAAAACTCCTGAGCTAAACCAACTGGTTTATTTCAAAGATGTGTTGACCTCAGAATAGAAACCAGGATATGTCCTATGTTGGGGAAGGGATTTTGCTTTTGTTTCTATAGAAGAAGAAAAGCTATACATACCAACAAAATTAATAAAAATTTGATTTGAACAGGAGAAAGCCCTTGTTGAGAAGTAAAAGCTCATCCTCCAATGTGACATCTCCACAAGCAATAAGAAAAACTTAACAAACAAGGGTCAGGGCAGGGTTCTGTTTTTTTGTCTTTTCAGGATAATAGGAATACCCATCTTCAAGAAATCATAAGGCCTTGGACACCTAGACGTCTACAGCAGAAGGGAAGGACCTATTGGTACCAATATACTCTACAGGGTAATATTTCACTGCCTAACATCAATCTCTCTAACTCTAGAATAGTTGTGGTCTTGATTCAATTATAAATCAAGCTGGCTTTGGAGTTGGAATGTGGCTCTCTTCTTCTCTAAACCCAAGTATGTTGTTAACAGAAAAAAAATTAAGAGATTCTGTCTCATATCAGCAGAGCTAACTGGTGTGAGACAGAAGAAAACTAATAATCTAAGGACCATTGTTATCAAGATTTCTATTTCTCTCCATGCTTCTTCTTGATTTCTTAGAATCCTTTCTTACATGTCATGTCATCTTTAAATCCAAACTTTCCATTTTGATATTAATACTGTTCAAGTTTTCCACAGTGAAAATAAGTCTTCCCAATAGCAATCTCAGAAAGAAGATGGGGCCCCACAACAATGACTCTACTTGGTCCAGAAAGGTGCCATGGTACCTAAGAACATTACTCAATGATCAGCTTTGGACTGAAAACTCTTCAGGACAGTTCTAAGATCATATGGTACATCATATCACACTTCTAGCTGGAATCTCAGACAATCTTATTCATTTCTGAGACTGGCTGCAGACTCTATAGCTAGCCCTATTGAGACCTAACTATTTAAGCTTTCTTATAGGACTCCACAGAGATACCATTGCCCTGTAAGCAGCAGGAAGTAACTATAAGAGAATGACCCCCCTCTCCCAAATGTTTCATTTTTCTCAGGGTTATGGATGGATGGTTGTAGGTTTTGGGGGTGGAACAATAAAATTTGGACTCAGTATTCTCTTTTAGAAAAAAAAAAGGGGAATGGATAGGTATAGGATATTAAGGTAGATTATTGTATACACTAGTAAACTAATTCAGTAAAATATCAGCCTTAGATAAATTGCACTGTTACAGATTCTTGTATATTGTTACAAATGTTAACTATTTTTATATTCTTTTTTAAGATAATTTGTATATTGATACAAATATAGAACTATATTTGTTGTAATGTACATATATTTTTACTCTTATTTGAAATGTTTATATATTGATACAAATATAAAATTATATTGTCATACTGTATGTATGTTCCACCTCTGTTTAAAATATTTTGTATATTGATACATATTTAGAATTATTGTCATATTGCATATTGCACTACACATTCTTACCCCTGCTTTAGCTATTTTGTGTATTGTCACAATTTTGAGGTCATTGTCCTTCTACTGTACTTTTGCTTACAGACTGTTTACCTTGTTTACATAAAGCCTTAGTCTTTAGGTTATTTAGGTAGATAAGACTTACAAATTTATAGTCACCTATGCTTGTCATTTCTATAGTTATGTTAGTTAGGTTCTCCAGATTTACAGAAACATATGTCAGATGGATAGGTAATCTTCAAACACTTTATAGATCTAGAGAATATGGCATTTAAATGTTTTGATAACTTAGAATTCTGTTGACGTGAGACGTGATTGCTCCTGGCAGCACTGATCTGATCATGGGAGAATGTTGGGCTTCTGAAACATTTCCGTTTGGAAGTTTGTCTTCTTCCTGGTGCACAATGGCCTGCTGGGCAAAGAACCACCCTTGCCTCGACTGCTAACAGTACAAATGCTGTCCTTTCTGGATGAGCAGGACACAAGGAAAAGCAACTACTGAACTCTGCGAAGACAGGATAAGATGGTCTTTCAAAATTCCTGCTTCTGAAAATGGTCTGTCCAATACTCTAGGCCTGTGGCCAATTTGAATGCACCAACAATGCTGAGAAACTTTAGGTGACTGTCCAGGCTGCCAGCTGTCCTTTGTCTACTCTCGCACAGTTCCCAAAAGTTGCTTGCATCCATCTCCTGTTTTCTCAGGTATTACTTTGTTCCTTCTCAGGTCTTTGATGGAGTTGAAGACTAGATAGTTACAGTTACAATCTTCTCATATCTTAGCTAGAACATATTAGTACTAGAGTCAGAATCTTCAAGATAGGACAGCTATTGTAATCTCCACAATTTGCCATTTACCTACGTTCTGGACATTTCTGGACATTTAGCATGTCTTTCTTGTTTGATGTTATTCTTGTTGGTTGTAATTCCATTTTTGTTTATGTTATTACCCTTTGTTTTTCCTGGACAATACTTGATAATCATTCTTATTGTACATAGTTTGCATTAATATTAGAACCTTCTTATTTAGACAAAAAGAGGAAATCTAGTGGTATTTGCTCTGCCCATGACTTTGGGCTATACAGCCCAAAGGAGGCAGTGTTTCCTGTTGTTGTCTGTGACCTCTTATAAGGGGTTGGAGAAGGGTCACATGCCCTTCTCCCTGCCTGCTTACAAGGTGGATTCACTCCCAGTCAGATCAGAGGACAACTTCTACTGCGTTTTGTAATCGTGAGTGTATTTCCTCAATTTATATTTTAGTAAATACCGTTATCCATTTAATAGACTCATGTGGATTGATTATAATAGGCATGACTGCTCCTAGGTATGGTAGAGAAGAAGATTTACTGTGGCTAAAAGGGAGAGCATAGCCAGAGGCAGGTACATCTGGAAGAGTCCAGAATGGATGTGACCAGACTTAGCCAGGCCATGTGAGGAGATGGGGAGGGGAGAGGGGAGAACCAGGCCAAGAGGCCAGGAGGGTAAAGGGTGGATCAAAAGGGCCAAAAAAAAAAAAAAAAAAAAAAAGACCAGCATAGCAAAATGGTTGGATTATATAGGGAAGGGGAGCTGAGTCCCTGGGCTGGAGAAGTTTAGGGTAGGGGATTGGGTATGCCAGCCAGGAGGGCCCTGTAATCAGTAGAGACTGAGGGATACTGGGAGAATCTGGTGGCCAGCATCTGCTTTGATATGTTCAATAGGCATCTCAGCCATTTGTCCCAGACTTGAGGTCTAACTTGGTCACATCTGGATTTTTTTTTAAATGGCTGCTGGGTCCTCTGCACTGAGGTCCTTCTGTTTGTGCAGAAAGAATTTTACCAACTGAGCTATCTCCCCAACCCCACAGAATAGGTTTTTAAAGAAACACTGTGTGACAAAGGAGGTAAGTAGGCTCAAAGTTCGCAATGGTACAGTATAGAGTTTAGAGCATGAAGAGGGTACATTAACACACACATATGTATTATTATATAACAGGGAACATTAGTGAGACTGTAATAGAAACTTTTAATGATTACTTGCAAATCTCAGAACTTTCATGAATTATTGTCAGAAGATGATAGAGGTTTTTAGGTGAGCTGAGATGGGGCATTTTAGTGATTAACTGCTTGGGTCTTCTTTTGTATTAAGAAGAACACAGAGAAAACTCCAAAGGTTCACTTTCTTGGTACAGCAAAATCCTTCTCAAAGGAATTTTCTATAGGGTTACTTTTTAAAAAATATACCTCAGGCCAGATCACGTTCTTTGTACACAATGATTCATGAGAAATAAAAAATAAACCACAATTGGAATTTTAAGAGAAGCTGTTTAAGGAGGAGTGATCTTTAGTCATTGAGTCATTGTGTACTCATAGAACTTTGATCAGTGCTTGCAGGGACTATTTTGTGCTGAGAACAAAGACACCAAAGAGATGGGTGCTGGGAGGAAATGGGTGGGGGAGGCTCCGTGGAGAAGTGGAGTCAGGAAACATTTCCTAGCCCCATTTAGCAAAGTCAGGTGGAAGGAGGCACACGCAGGTGAAAACACTCAGAAGATGTGACGCTCTTTCCTTTAAGATTGTCACCATAGATTTCTACTGTCAAGTCTTTCCAAGAGAAGCGGTGGAAGAAGTGTGATTCAGCAGCTGCAGGGACCCTGTCATTACCCTCCCCCCCAGCTGACAGTCAGCAGCAAGGACACCAGATTCCCTTGAGATGGAGCATTGTGCGGTATAATTCCAATCAAATGTCTTTTCCTAGGGCATTCAAAAGAGCACACATCTCTCTGGAGATGGGAATTTTACTTACTCAGTTTTTATTCCAGACCCTCGGTAGCTAACTGGGTTCCTGCAGAGAGAGGCTGCATGGACAATAGGCCTTCTGTGGAGGCACCCACTGGGAGAGTTCAGCTCTAGTAAAGGCAGCTTTCAGGGGAAGCTGGCACTGGGGCTTGACTGCCAAGATTTTAATGAATTACTTCAGATATTCTCTTGGGTGTTCAGAAATTTGAAAAAAAAAATCTATGTATAGAGCACATGGCAGTTGGACATTAAAAATCTGCCTCACACACTCAAATGTTTGTTACACATTTCTTTTAAATGTCTAAGTGCTGTTTGTAGAACACACAAAGGACTTTTATGAAGTCAATATATACTTCTGAATGAAAATCTCTCTGTAACTGATATGTATTCTTTGTCAACAATTTCCCTAGGAAATAAAGTCGTATGATTGATGGCTTTGGAAAAGATAAGTTTAGTGTTAAGAATTTTTTCCCGGAGGCTAGTTAATGGAAGTTTCCTACTCAGGAGAAAAGACAGTTTAAAAAAAGAGGTAAAAATTTCCATTATGCTTCTTTCTGGTTTTTGACTATGGGATATTTTTAGCCAGTTTTGGAGAATGACCTTCATCCAGGTTAATAAGGATGCAACTTTCTTTAGTGCTTTGCAGTAGGGAAATGCAATACAGTTTCAAACCCTTGGGTCTACTAATAACTGAGTGTTTTGATTCAAACCACCCGCATCACTGTTTAAAGTCTGCAAGAAAAAACAGATTATCAACTGAAGATGATAATGTCTCATAAGGAACAAAACCCACTTTACAAGCCTTCTGAAACAACTATTCTGATAAAAGTTTGGTTTTAAAAATGCCTTCATTTTGAAATAATCACAAAGTTACAGAAAAAGGTTTTACTCTGAGTGATGAGATTGATAGTCTTATGTCCATTTACTCCCAAATACATTAATATGTATGCGTTTATTTACAAACAAGAACATTTTCTTAGCTATTGCGTTAACATCAAAATCAGGAAATTAACTTCGCTACATCAGCGAGGTCTAAATCTTCAGATCCACTCAAATTTATTCAGTTGGGTTACTAATGGGTTTGACAGGACAAGGGCCCAGGCTAAGGCGCGTGCAACAGTTCTTGTCATGTCTTTTCAGAGTGCTCTTTCCTGTCAGCCAGTCAGCCTTTCCTTGATATTCACAACCTTCCTGCTTCTGGAGACTACACTTCAGTTATTATGTGCATGTCTTCAGCTGGGTTTGTGTGATGTTTCCTCATGGTTAGATTATGGTTATTTATGTTTTGAGCTGATGCTATCCTGTAGCAACCATCTACATTTATGTTTATATTTATGTTCCGCACTGATACCGTTCACTTGGTATATTCCAGACTTAGTAAGTATGTTGGAAGCTAGGTATCCTTTCCTCATCAAACTTTCAGTTGATCTGGTTGGTGTACCTGTATCTCCTTTGACCACTGGTTTCCTGTTTTATCAAGTCATACAGTCTCTTAGTGTATTTACTCAACAGGCCCATTCCCAGGTAAACAGCCAGACTTCCAGCTTAGCTGCCACATCTCTAAGACATTTTCTTTGAGTGGCTTGAAATCTGATTTTCCAGCCTGACTCCTCCCTCTCTTGCCCCCTTACCCTCTCCAGACAGCCTCTGACAGAACAGTTCATGCTGAGGAAGACACCCTGGCCTAGATTCTCTATGCTCTTTGAACTCTGGCATCCAAATGTTGACCATCACGTGCTCTCAATTCCACCTGCACAGACACTTTCCTTGGCCTGATCTGATAGTTTTAGGGGGGACTCATTCAGGAAGAGAAGAGGAGGGAATAAAGGGTGGAAAGGGAGGAGGAGGGTGAACATTGTGTAAGACACAGTAAGCAGATTGGAAAATGATCTATTTTTAATAATAATCAGATCAGCTGCTTAAAAGGGAATGATAGAATATAAATACCGCTTTCTTTTTTTACTGAAAATAGATTTATTTCACTGGGCGGTGGTGGTGCATGTCTATAATCCCAGCTCTTGGGAGGCAGAGGCAGGCAGATCTCTGTGAGTTTGAGGCCAGCCTGGTCTACAAAGCAAGTTCCAGGACAGCCTGGTCTACAAAGCAATTTCCAGGACAGCCACGGCCGGTACACAGAAAAACCCTGTCTTGAGAAACTAAAAAAAAGAAAAAGAAAAAAGAAAAAAAAGGGTGTATATATGTATATATATATAATAAATTATTTATCTATAAAATAGATTTATTTCATATAGTATATTCTGATTATGATTTCCCCTCTCTCAAACTCCTCCCAGATCCTCCCCACCTCCCTACCCACTTAAATCCATACCCTCTCTTGCTCTCTCTCATTAGAAAACAAGCAAACATCTTAAATACACACACACACACACACACACACACACACACACACATGATTTTAAAAAGCCCAAACAAACCAGAATAGGACCAAACAAACAAACGGGGAGGGAGAGCTAAAGAAAAGGCACAGGAAATACATTCCACAGGGACACATACATTCACACACATAGAAATTCCATAAAAACACAAAACTGAACAGTTTATAATAAAAGCAAAAACAGTTAAAAAATGTGTAGACCTTTTGGGAGATAACCTTTTAACCTCCATCTTCCTTTTGATTTCTAGAACATAAGCACGGTGGTTGAATTGTTACAATCACCTTGACCCTTGAGGACAAGTGTTTAGTCGAAGTCTGATGGAACAAGAGCTAAAATGAGCCCAGGCCCTGGGACTACAAGAACCTGCCCTCTGAGCTTTGGACTACCCTCTCCGGGATAGGTGAGGAATAAAACCTGTGTGTTTAATTTATGGTTAATTTTGGTTTTTATTAACTTCTTGGGAACTCAGCTCTGAGTGCCATTCCTATGCCAACCACTGACAAGAGGAGCTGTTACCTCCTGACTGGGGCAAATGGGTTTTGGAAAGTCATAGTGACTACCACAGCAAATATTTATCTCTTAAACATGTTTTCTATTTCTATTAAAAGTAAATTGCAGCCAGGCATGGTGGCACATGCCTTTAATCCCAGCACTCATGAGGCAGAAGCAGGCAGATCTCTGTGAGTTCAAGGCCAGCTTGGTCTACAGAGAGAGTTCCAGGACAGCCAGAACTATACAGAGAAAATGTCTCAGAAAAAAAAAAGTAAATTTTGTCAAGAAAGCAGCATTCTTAATACCTACACAACAAACCACCTTATAGTAAAGGACTATTATATCTTTGGTATGGACCTTAATCATTTCCCAGGTGATGCAGAGGAATTTTGTCATGACTATTCAGAATCTAATGTTTTTAAATGAATTCTATGACTTTCAAGAAGAAAGTTCTTGACCATCCTTTCAAAGGCTTAATTTCCCAAATGCAAAGTTTGATTTTTAGTTTATTCAGATTTATTTAATTCAACACATATGAGTTTATTTTAAAAATGTTCTTTTAGACCTACCAGGGCCTACACCCTTAAAGAAAACTGACTCTTCTCCAGAAGCCGTCAACTGTCCAGAGTTCATGCTCCCTTCTCACTTGTTCTAGGCTGGCTGATTTGTTAGCAGTCTTGTGCAGCCAACCACAGCTACTGTGAGTACAACAGTCATGCACGTCTAGAAGATCTTGTTTGGGTCAGTCCTCCCAACCTCTGGCTCTTACAATCTTTCCACCGCCTCTTCCTCAATGGTCCTTAAGCCTTGGGTAGAAAGGATGTGGTATAGATGTCTCATTGTAGCCATGCACTCCACAGACAATGAGTCGTGAGTTTCTACATTAATCACTATCTACTGCACAAAGAAACTTCTCTGATGAGGTCAGAGAGTGTAGGTACAGAGACATGAATTTAGAAAGCAGTTGGCTACTATGTCCATTTAGCAAAACAATAGTACGTTCATTCCTGGGGCCCATGATCTCCTCAACCATGGATTCTTGGTTAGATTTACTGTACCAGACACGAGTTTCCTATGGGAGAGCCAGAAAGCCATTGTATCCCTCCATAACATTCAGGCCACTATCACACCCATGATCGGTGTCTGAAGTATAAAACTTTTGTGGTTCCTATTGTTAGTAATTTTGCGGCGCTCTACCCTGCAAGGAAATGTCACGAAACACGACAGAATCCGCTAATAAGAGTTTTATTAAGATAAAAGGGACAGAGAGTGCCCAGGCCTCTGGGAAACACGTGTGTAGAGAAGAAGAAGGAGCCGGGAATATGCTGCCAGCTTATAAAGGCTGGGCATGCACAGGTCGACATAACTACTCCACGCATGTGCGTAGATCACATGGCTACATTGCGCGCTTATGTAATCATGCAAAGTCACGGATCCTGGTCACGCGAGACGCCTTGACCCAGAAATGGCTATCTTGACCTGGAACTGGCTAGGCGGAAGTGTCCAGGTCCGCCGGGCGTATGCAAACACGTCCAACCGTGGGGGCGTGTTGTGAACACATCACCTATCCCATCTTATCCTCTGATTCTAGGGACCACCACGGTGTATCCTTCAGCTGCTTAAGGAGCATCCAGGCAGGTGATGCATGCAGTTTGTGGTGCCCGACTATACCTTTCTGCTTTCTTGGTCATTATTATTATTATTATTATTATTATTTTTTTTATTATAAAGACAGGGTTTCTCTGTGTAGCTTTGGTGCCTTTCCTGGAACTCACTCTGTAGCCCAGGCTGGCCTCAGACTCACAGAGATCCTCCTGCCTCTGCCTCCTGAGTACTGGGATTAAAGGCGTGCGCCACGACTGCCCGGCAGAAAATCTTAACTTAAGAACTTTTTCTTGGTCAGGATAGTGTAGTGGAACATTTAAATGGAGCATTCCTGTTAAATAAGCTATCTTCCATATACAACCAACCCATCTGACTTGACAAGCACAGAAACTGCAAACATGAAGACAGCAAATTTAAAAAAACAGGCTGTTCATATAGATCTCATCCATTTCTCCGTCATT
The DNA here is from genome assembly GCA_902168325.1 of Peromyscus nudipes. Taxonomy (NCBI): domain Eukaryota; kingdom Metazoa; phylum Chordata; class Mammalia; order Rodentia; family Cricetidae; genus Peromyscus; species Peromyscus nudipes. Next base: position 78,350 of record CABHPH010144979.1, read on the forward strand.
GGGCGATCCCCGTGTCTTTCTTGGGGTCCTGTTTTCCAGGTAGCCTCCCTGGTGATGTGAGTAGCCGTCCAGTCATCCTTGTTCCACAACTAGTATTCTCCTACGAGTGGGTCCATACCATGTTTGTCTTTCTGAGTCTGGGTTACCTCACTCAGGAGGATTTTTTCTAGATCCATCCATTTGCCTGCAAACCTCATGATGTCATTGTTTTTCTCTGCTGAGTAGTATTCCATTGTATATATGTACCACAGTTTATTTATCCATTCTTCATTTGAAGGACATCTAGGTTGTTTCCAGGTTCTGGCTATTACAAATAAT
>CABHPH010144982.1:0-19429 GCA_902168325.1 Peromyscus nudipes
CCCCCCCCCCCTTTCTGTGACAGGTTTTAAGGGAAAATTGTCAGTTCATTAACACTCCTGCTGCTCACCTTCTCTCTTACCAGCTCTTTATTAGCAACGATTATTCCCCACATGGAAGTACAATTGTGGGGATGCCTCTTCTTTTATCATCTCATCTCTCTATCTGACCCGTTGCTGGGTTAGTTAAGATAATGCTAATTGATGTAAAAACAAACAAGAGCGTGGCTAATAGCTCCTGTTAGTGGTACATTTCTGTTACTGAAGTTGCCAAGACATTGTTCCCTCTTGGACAGTGGGCATCTCCGATTTGGGGAGAATGGACGGGAGCTGAACGTGTGCCTTACCTCTAACACATCATAGGCTGTATGGTCACCACGGATGAGGAAAAGAATACGGACTGAGGTGTGGGAGGCTTTGGGTCTTATCCGGAAAGGGTTTCTGGATTTTTGTTTAATCCCAGTCTCCTTTGGCTGGATCTCTGGCCCTGACCAATGTAACTGCCAAGGTGGCTGGGAGACACAGCTTAGCTGAGTGGTCTAGGAAGGAGTAAATGCAGAAAAGCTGGCCATTATTTGACGGCTACCACACTCTGCTGATGGCTTTCTTTGAAAGTGTTTCTTAAATTCATTTCCTTTGCCAGTTTCCACTGCTACTGCCCCAGGTTGAACCATCATCCCAGCGGGTACAGATTACTGCCATGTGTATTGAATTATTTATCTCAATTCAACTTCTTACCTCCAAGCATCCTTTCTCTAATAAATCATTGTTATTATATTTTAGATTTTATTTTTAATTACATGTCTATGGATGTGTCTCTGTGTAGGTGTACTGGCCTCAGAGACCAGAGGTCTTAGATCCACTTAGAGCTGGAGTTATAGTCAGTTGTGAGGCACCCAGTGCAGGTGCTGGGAGAGCAGTTTGAGCTCTTAACCACTCAGCCATCTTCCCCACTCCTTATTTTATGATGTATGTATAATCAACTGGTTCAGTTGTGAAAGTCCATATATGTGTATCCTGGTTCTCTGCTCCGCACTCACCCTTTTATCATCTTTTCTTATCCTCTCTGGTGGGTCTTTTCTCTTTCCAAAGAGTACCACTTCTGTTTTCGTGTCTTCTGGATATGCATGTTGTCAAATCTATCTTCTGTGCACGACGAAACAGGCAGTGCTGGTCTTTTTCTCCAAGTATTACTCCCTGTTACCCCCCCCCTCAATTGCTCCTTGTACTTTTATGGTGTGTGTGTGTGTGTGTGTGTGTGTGTGTGTGTGTGTGTGCATATGCATACATTTTTAAATACTTTTTTTTTGGTTTGCATCCAAACAAATGGGTTTCAAAAAATAGAGTATGAAATTCGGAGGGAGACCGAGTGAGGGCATTGAGGAGAGCTGGCAGGAGGTAATGGTAGACAGATATGATCAAAGCACTTTGTACAAATGAGCTGAATTTTCAAAGCGGAAAAAGCTATTAAAATGGTTTTCATTGTGGTAGCTTCATATACATATAACATTATACACTGCTCGTATTTGCTCCTTCTTCTGCTTCCCTCCATCTTCCCTCCAGCCCTCCTGGATATTTTGAAATCTAGACTCTTTTTACATATGAGAGAAAATGTGATTTTTTTCTGCATCTGGCTTATTTCATATGACTCAATGAGCCCCAGATCCACCCACTTCTCTGTAAATGAATAGTTCATTCTATTCATGGCTGAATAGAACTCCACTGTGTATTGATATTTTTTTAGTGTATTGGACCCAATATCTAATGTGCACATCCTAACCTACCCAGTCACTACCTACGTCATGTTGTGCCAGACCTCCAAAGTATCCACAAATCCCCATAGCTCTTGGTTCAATTTCTCAGGCCCTTTCTGTAGTCAAACTGAGCTTCTTAAAGTGTGTAGTCTTTGGATTTTTCTTACTCAGCTACCTCTATCTAACACTCAACTGGTCATATTAAAAGCAGAATGGTGATTGGTTTTGGAGTTAGGGTATGACCAAATGATGGCTCTGTCACCAAATAGCTTTGTGGCTTCTCTATCTAGACCTATACTTTTTCCCCCACTCTGGGGAGGATGAAGGTATAAAATCCACCTGCTGCAGACTAGAAGTTAAACAAGACAGCATAACAGTCTGGATTGATTGGTATTCCCATAATTGCTGCTCAGTATTCCTGTGGCTTGTAATTATTGAGAACACCCTCTTCCATCACTAACTGCTTAATCTCCTCTGTTTCATCAAGATTTTGCTTAAGTATCTTTAAAATTGTGAAGCCTGCTCAGCTCACTCTAGCTGAAAGTGATCTCTTACTGTTCTGAACTGTCGAATCTACTCATGTGGCAATTAATCTTGTAGTAACTTATGATTTTTTTTTGTGTGTGTGTGCATAGAACTTTTAATGATATCTTTTGTTAGAAATCACTTTCCTGTGTAGTTTCTGCTGCTTGCCCATGAAATTTGGAAACCTGTGACTGTGTCTTACATAGCTTTAATCTCCACAGCCCTTCTCAGTGACGGATGGCTTCTTTGGAGGCCTATCCATCAGAGCTGTTTGATTTAATAAACATATTTCTAGAGCTGACTGTTGTAGTCCTAGCCAGGGAGTGAAGGGGACTTGTTTGCAACATGTAAACATTTGATTGGACAGGTTTTAAAGTACTCATTAGAAGGGATTACTGCTCAGCATACAAGCCTACATTTATGAAGATACTGATGAGGTGGAGACCATGGAGCCTGCTGGCATCCTGGCACCCCCACTGGGACCATTTGAATACTTCATATTAGTTATAACTTCCTTGCTGGGTAGTGTGAGCTCCCCACGAACAGTTAATTATGGGATCCAGGTTCATTACTGCAAAGTGGCTGAGTTTAGAACAAGCAAAATAAGATTAACATCATTTTGGAAGAAACATTTCATGGGATATTAATACATAGGCTGTAAATAATGAAGGATAATGAGAGCATTAAATTCCAGCAACAATGTATTAACTGCAAGGGGACTAATTTGTAAATGAATGTTTTGCTTCTCTCAGGGACAGGTTTTCATTTGCTGAAAGGAATGCTGAGAACGGCCACTGTTGAGACACCTTTGGTGAGATGTGAGTATGGCTCATAACAGCTGAGTTCTCACGGGCCCACCGCCGTGTCTGGAATTGGATGTCCCCCTACCCCTAGTGCTGAGGATCAAACTCAGGGCATTGTGAATATTAGGTAAATGCTTTACTACTGAGCCCTGGGCTTGGATTCTTCAACAGCAGTGAAGAAATAAATACCTAGGATGTGAACAGAGGTTTTTTTGTTTTGTTTTGTTTTTTGTTAATAATAATAGTTCTTTAAAAAAGTTGAAAAGTTCATTGGAATGCTTTCTGAAGGTTTTTTTCCCATGTGTTTTTAATTTAATTTAATTTGTTAAATTTAATTTTAATTGAAAATAGATTTTTCTCTCATACAATACGTCCTGTGCTGTGGGATGGTCTGTATGTCAAATTGCTCTGATTGGTCAATAAATAAAACACTGATTGGCCAGTGGCCAGGCAGGAAGTATAGGTGGGACTAACAGGAGAATTGAGAGAATTCTGGGAAGTGGAAGGCTGAGGAGGGAGACACTGCCAGCCGCCGCCATGACAAGCAGCATGTGAAGATGCTGGTAAGCCACAAGCCATGTGGCAAGGTATAGATTTATAGAAATGGATTAATTTAATATGTAAGAACTAGATAGCTAGAAGCCCGAGCCATTAGGCCAAACAGTTTAATAATATAAGTGTCTGTGTGTTTATTTTATAAGTGGGCTGTCAGACTGCCGGGGCTTGGCAGGACCTGGAGAGAAAATTCTCCAGCTACAGTCCTGACCATAGTTTCCTCTCCTCCACTCCTTGTAGCTCCCTTCCCGCTCCCCTCTCCTCCAGATCTATTGAGGGAGAAAGAAATCTGCACATACGCATTGTTAATAGATTAGTGTGTCACACCAAGTTCACCTCACCCTCATCCCGGATGCCCCTGGTGGAAGATGAGGTTGACCGTGGCAGACACTGACTATACCTAGCATTTCAAGAAGTACCTGAGCTCGGACATCCAGAGACAGAGGGTAGAATGCAAGGGATGACAGGGACATACAGACAGCAAAAGTCTGGGTTGCCTCCTGACCAGAGGGGCAAGACTGAGCTCTGGAATGACTGGCTCTCTTTGTCTCCTCTCTCCCCTAGAGCCTGCTGGCTAGAGATGGGATGGAAGGCAGTGTACGTTTTGAAAACTAATTTATGTCAGGCATAGCTGCATGTGCCTCTGATGTCAGTACTCAGGATGCAGAGGCAGGTAGATTTCTATGAGTTCAAGGCTAGTCTGGTCTACATAGTGAGTTCTAGGCCAGCCAAGGCTACATAGTGAGAATGTGTCTCAATGAAATCAATCATTATTAGCGTATGTGTGTGTGTGTGTGTGTATGTGTGCACATGCATGTGGAGGCCAGAGGACCATTTTATGGAATTTCTTCTTCCCTTTCACCTTTATATGAGTTCCAGGGATTGAACTCGGGTCTGGAGCTTGCACGGCAAATGCTTTACCCACTGAACCACCTTGCCCGTCCTTTATTATTATTATTATTATTTTTTATGTCAGTCTGCTGCTTTCTTAGATCACTGGCTCTCTTTATAGTGCAGATTCAGCTTCTGTCTCTGTTTTGTTGGTGATAGGCATCATGAACTGTATTCCAGACACAGTTCCCAAGAACAGACTCCAAATGCTATGAGCTGCTCTGCTTTCTGTAGGTGGGTGACTGTGGGGCGGAGGAGACATCAGTGGTGGCAGTTTTCTAGGAGATAGATTACCTCCTACTAGGGCAGGGTAGTACAAAGAATGGGGCAGATATTTAGGAACCAGGACCTGGGAGGATAGTAGACATGGTACTAGAGTCTTCCTCCTTGCTCGTTATTTTCTTCTAAAACTATCTCACCATTAATATAAAAGAAAGCAAGAAAATAAAGGAAACAGGGCTAATGAGTGGAGGAGAAAAGTATACTACTGCTTTGTGAGGCCAGCCTTTGATAAGTTTCCTTCCTCCATCCCTCTCTTCCTTCCTCCATCCCTCCATCCCTCTGTCTCTCCGTCTCTCTTTTCCTTCCTTTCTTCCTTCCACTCACTTTTTAGGCAGAGATAACCCTGACCTTCTGATCTTCCTTCCTCCACCTCCTGAGTGTTAGGGTTATGGGCCTGAGCCACCATGGCTGATAACAATCCTTTACAATCAGAAGGTAGAAGCTGGTCTCTGGACATTACCCAAAGACAAGCAGTGTGCTGAGAAAGGCTACGTTGGTAACTTGGGGCAGTCTGAGCCTTTTTGACATTGGCCTTTCTTCTGAGTATTGGGTTTATTTCCTGTTTCTCAACCTAGTCTGACCCTTTGCTCTTCTTTCTAACATTTCACATTTCCTTTAGTGCTATGGAAAGAGAACTGGAGTCAGGAAGGCATACAGTGATTTAGCAGGACTGTAAATTAGTAGCAGACACAAGAATAGAATATAAAAAAGGAACAACGGTTATTTTCTTTAACTGCCATGTGCTCTTTGTCATTGGTGAAGCTCTGTTGTGTTGCTAGGATACCTGTGGTCACTGCTGAGGTGCATTGTTCTCCAAACAATGAAGACACTTGCCTTGATTCACTTCCTTGTGGTCTTAATAATTATGTAATTGCTTTCTCCGATTCACAAAATTTTATAACTTATTCTGGGCGCGTTAGGCACAAATTAGGGTGCTCCAGTAGATTACCGAGTTGTTTCTTATAGGATCTGCTTCAGCAGTTACAAATCCATTTTTAGGAAATCTTGTTTGTCTGTTTGTTTGTTCCCTCTAGTTTTGTGTTGTTTTTTTTTAGACAAGGTCTTGCTATGTAGCCCAGGCTGGCCCTGAATTCCTGATCCTTCTGCTTCTGCCTTCTCAGTGCTGGGATAATTGGCATTGGCTTCAGTTTTAGGAAATCTTAAGAATAAAACAGTTACTAAAAGATCATAGAAAACCTCACGTTTTCCTCACCTTTTTACATTTGTTTATTTGTGTGTGCTAGGACACTCATGTGGAGGTCAGAGTACAACCTGCCGCAGTGTGAGACTGAATTGACAAGTTGTCAGGCTTGGTGGCACATTCCTTTACCCTGAGCCATCTCATTACCCATATTTTGCTCATTTAAAAGGTATCATCTGGTATAAGCAGGTGTCATGGCAAATGACTATTATCCCAACACTTGGAGGACAGAAGCACGAGAATAAGGAGTTCAAGACCAGCCTTGGCTCCAATAAAATGTCCAAAGCTTGATCTTCAACTTTTAGAATGACAACCAAAAATTGCCTGATGAACTACGCACTCCAGTTATGCTTGGGAAAGTCTCAGAAACACGGTAGAGTGATCTCTAAAGAAAGCTGTGCACTCTGAACCTCTCCTTTGCATCTTGAACCCCTAGCCAATACCAACTGGCAAAAAAACACTTTTAAAACCAACATCAGCACTGGAGAGGCAGAGGCAGGTGGATATCTGTGAGTTCGAGGCCAGTCTGGTCTACAGAGTGAGTTCCAGGAAAGCCAAAGCTACACAGAGAAACTCTGTCTTAAAAAACAAACAAACAAATAAAAACCAACAACATCACATTTTTTTTTTCCTGGACAGAAATTTGAATGTTGATTTGTTTTGTAATCAGATTTTAATAAAGTCTAACGGCTTGGTTTACAGTCTTTCAAAGTAGTATTAACTATTTCTGGATTTTTGTTTTTGAGACAGGGTAGCCAAGGCTGGACTTGTACTCTCAGAAATTCTGTTTCTTCAGCTTTATGAGTGCTGTTTTTTTTTTTAATCTCCCCATTTGTTAAGTAAGGAACAATAGCATTTTCTCTCCCTGTAGAGCACAGAATAGAACACTACAAACTCAGAAAAGTATTAGTATCCTTTAGAATCCAAAATGTGAAAAGTTCTGTGTAATTAACAGAAATGAGCTGCCTTACAGTCTCCCAAAGTGGCATATCATAGAGGGTGCATCAGTTTCCAGTTTGGTAACATTAATAAACAAGTGCTTTTAATTTAAGAGTAATTATGAATCTATCCATGTGTGATTTTTCTAATGAAGTCAAATAGAGAAATCAGCAGTTGGGAGACATTTTTCAGTTCCTAATTAGGAAGCTAGCAGCACATTTAATGGCCGTAATTGTCATCGGAGCCTTCCCAGAACACTGCTCTTGTGTAACGCGATGATAAACTCAGAGTGTGCAGAGCTCGGTTTGACAGCGGTTCTTGGAGCGATGAAATCCCTTGCTCTGCCAGTTCCAGAAGTGGTGTTGTTAATCACGTAATGTACATGCTCTTGACAGAAAGACAATTTGCTGGGATCCTTAGAAAGAAGGAGCTGTAGAGACTGTGAGGAAAATGTGTGACATAAACATCCCTTTACCTGGTGTATGTTGAGTGACCTTTGACAACACAGCTAATGTCAAAACTATACGCTAATGTGTTGATTCTTAGTACTCCCTAAAGACCACTCACTAGCCTGTTGACCAAGCAAAGCTGAGATTATTGTTGAACTAGGGAGCATATTCCTTTAATAATGACAAATATCTTCAAGGAGACAGACTAGGAGCAGAAGGCATGATTGTTGGAGGTCTACTTGAAAGCAGAGTTGGGGTAAGAGAGATCCTAACTGAGACGAGGAAAATGATTTTATTTAGTTTATTAGGATATGTGCTCCGAGAGGTTAAATTCTTATCTTCCTCTGCAGGAACTTTCTGGAACATATTAATATGTACTCAGACTGATTCAGAATTTACCCATGAGCTCAATCCCCAGGCCATTCTCCCAGTTCTCTCTCCAGGTGTTTATCTATACTTCTTTCCAGTCAACATCCCTGAAACATTGGCTCTTTCTTAAGCACTGTATTTGACAGTTATGGGCCCAGAGATGAATGGCAGAGTTTTGCCTTTCATGGGCTTCAAGGTCTAACAAGGATTAGAAAATCCTTTAGACATGGTTGTAATAACTAGTATTGTATTGGTAAAGGTAAAAATAGGAAGCTGGGAAACATGAGGCATTGCCTCCTTTACAGAGGGTTGCCCAGTGGTAAAGGGATTCAAATACAGTCCTCAGAGGTTTACTTTTATTTGGCAGACAAGAGGCTTCTCAACTTTGGTTGCACACTAACACCACCCAGAAACTGGGGGAAAATGGTGGCCCCATCAAAACTGATCAGTGTCCAAAGATCTGGGATAAAGCTTGCCCATTGAATGCCTTTGTAGTTCTCCTATTTGATAAGGATTTTAAATCCCTGCCAGGGTGGTTGGGTGCCATTGTAGTTTTCAGTGATGACCCTGAAAAATATTGTACAAATGATGGAAGATTGAAACAACTGGAGACAGAGACTATGTGGGGGGTTCTTACAATAAGTGAGGTGATAGTCGAGTCTGAGAGAGTGACTGCAGAAACAGAGAGACTCGAGGGACATATCTGAGTTATTTTGGTGTTCCTTGTATTACCTACATCAGCCCTTAACTTTGATCATCATCATGTCTATTGGATGCTTAGTGGGTTTCAGACTTGTCTACACTACATAAGACCCAGACTAAAAAATAATTAGAGTAACTGGAGGAAAGCAAGGTAGCAAAGATACCAAGAGAATCTTCTCTGGTTTCAATACAGGAGTCTCTTAAAATTCATCTACTGTTTCTTCATTTCTAAGGCAGTGGTAGTTAGGAACTGGGTGTCTCTGGAAGTGATAGACAGAGACATGGCTGGGATCGGTGCCTTTATAAAAGGGCTTGAGCAAACTGGCTAGCTTTTCCCATCCCTTCCCCAGGGGAGGATTCAGTATTCACCCATTCTGTAGTACACAATAGGCATGATTTTAAAAGTAAACAGCAAGATATTACCAGCCATCATCAGATTTGCTCATGCCTTCATCGGAGGAGAAAGAAATTTTGATTCATGAAACAGTCTACAGCCAGACATGGTGGTATACACCTTTCTAACACTTGGGAGGTTGAGACAAGAAGATAAGGAGGTGACTGCCATTCTCAGCTACGCAGGGTTCTTAAGCCCAGCCTGGGCCACATGCTATTCTGACTCAGAAAACCAAAACCCAAAGACAAAAGCAAAGCTAAAAACAAGACACCAACGAGACACTAACCCCAACAACACTCTGTCTAAGGTATTTTGCTGTAGCGGCATGGGTGGGTGGAATAAGACAGTCGGTTGGAAAGTTATGTACGGTCAGGCAGGCTGAACTCTAAAATATGTTCCTTGGATTTATTGTCATATTATTCAGATGCTGGAAGGCATATTGGTCACCGAGGCCACAGAGGTGTGATTTACTGAGTAGAGGGTGAGAAGTGGAAACTGTGGGCCTAGGAAGCTATTTTGAGAGAGTCACTCACTGTAAAGGGCAGCAGAAAAATTGAGTGTTGCAGAGTGGCAGAGTTTTTGTAAGGTGGGATAATTCTGAGCATGTATAACTATTCAGAGGACAGATCCAACAGAGAGAGGCTGACTCTAGTGGGAGACAGAAAATTCCATAACAGGAGTACACCAGTTGGCCTCGGGAGAGGCCTATTTCTCTACGAAGAATGAGATAAATATGGTATGCTGATGTGGGGATTCATTGATTATTTTTCATAATTATTCATTTGGTGTAATTCTTTCAGTCTTAGGCGTTAGGGAGGAAAAGTCTTTTTTCTCAGATCTTTTGCTTTTCTTGTTACCCGTCCCTCTTCTGAAGTCCACGTACAAACTTACAACATTCTCATATCTTCTGTGACCCCCATTTTGATTCCAACAGCTTCATTAACAGTTCCCTTTATTTGAATTCTCACTCATGACCTTTTGTGTGGAACTCAGGTAAATTGCTTAGCACCTCAGAATTAACCTTTCTAACAAAATATTTATACAATTTCAAAGAGAGTACAGAGAAGAGAGATGTGTTCAAAATTTCAGAAATTGTGTGTGTATGACAGGTGATTAAAATACATTTAAAATTATTAACATCGGTTCCTAGATTAAGATGCAATCTTTTTGGTTACCTATCAAAATCAATGAACCACTGAACTTTATCGAAAACAGTTGTGTTTTCAATATGGGGACAGAACACAGGAATTAGAAAACTGAGTAATTTGAAATATATGACGCTTTGATTGTTTCTCTGCATTGGTAAAGTGTCCTTAATTTGTTGTGATAGGTGATCCCGCCTAGAATTTTTAATAATGTTTGAATCATAAACTACCATAAATTACAATCTAGTCAAGTTACTGTTTCCAGTTTGAATGCTGAGCAATTAGTAAGCCCTATTCAGGGGTGAGGCATTCTATTTCTAAGACAACGCATAACTGAACTTTAAAGTTACTATTTATCCTGTCACAATTTCACACACACACACACACACACACACACACACACACACACACACACACTGCACTTTGATCATACTCCCACTATCTTCTTTTAACCCCTTCTACTTATGCTGGACCCCATATGCTTCCCAACAAGTTTCCCTCCTACTCCCATGTCTGTTCATTTTTTAAGGCATCACTTCCTGAATCTTGGAGGGAACGATACAGATCTGTCACTTAGGGTTGAGCCTTTGCTTATTCTTAGCACTTTGACCCATTGTGAGTGTCTGCGCTAAACATCGCTGCAAACGGAAGCTTCTCCAACTGATAAGGGCTGAGAGCAGACTGATCTGTGGGTATAAACATGACCATTTAGAAGACAGTTTGACACTACTGACCTTTAAAATCATCGATCCAGTTGTTTTGGCTACCATAATGGTGAAAGCAGATTGAGAGATGATGACTGATGCTGTTTGGAACTCTCTCATTATGTGGGTCTTGTTCCAGGGGCAGCTGTACATAATCTCTAAGCCTTTACAACCCAGGAGAAGCCGCAGACTGTCTTCACAATGAGAACATTTTAATTCCAGTATAATTTCCTTTCTGAATTTCAGAATCTGAAACTTCTGAGAAATAGGCCTCCAGTAGCTGAAATGTTCTGTGTCTCAAGTACTTTTTTTTAATGATTTCTATACAGTTTCCTTAAAAAAAAATCACCCAACTGCAAAAAACCGATTACTCAAGGAGACTCCTGATTTCACCTCTTTTCTGCTCTTGACAGACCATGCAATGTATTTCCAGAGAGTTCATCAGTTTGTAGTCTTTTTTCTCGAATGTTCTCTGAGGCATCCTATATTTTGCTGCAAGGGAACTGACAGGCTCCTCCATGCTTGTCCTGTTACACTGGCATGAGGGATTGTCCCTGATTAGTTATTTCACTACACAGTCCTTGTGTTTCCTCTGTCCCTGGGCTGGCCTCCAATCTGAGGTCCTCCTGCCTCAGCCTCTGGAGTTTGGGGGCTACAGGACTATAGCCCCTCAGCTGCCTTCTCATTCCTCTCCATCGACAATGTTTACATCAGACAGCAGCTGATGCGTTGATCGGGACTGTGAGGAGCAGTGCAGCTCATGTTACTCCAGGACCACTCACTTAGAAACAACACGGTTTTGTGTCATTCAGGACCAATGCCTCCGCTGAGCCAAAAAATGGGGAATCTAATGAGAGCACTTTATTTTAACCTACCTATGAATTTATGGAAACAAACAAACAAACAAACAAGTGAAAAAACTTGCTGGGATTACATAAGTGAAATCACAATTGCACATCAATAAATCGTGTTCAATAGAAAGACTACAATTTGTGAAACTGAGACTTTTTCTGTAAAGGCCAGGCTAGTTTTGGAGGTTGAAGTAAGTATACTCATAGTCATTTTGTTTCAACTCACATTCATTTTATTTCAACTCAGCAAACTTTTTTTTTTTTGAGGCTAACTTTGCACCTGACACTGTGGTAGGTGTTTTGGATCCAAGTCTCAGCCCTCAAGGGACTCACTGTTTCCTGAGGCAGCCAGACAGCCAGACAGCCATATGACAGTGTGATGATTGTTCTGATGTATTGGCGTACAGGATGCTTTAAAGGTTGAGGAAGAGAATACGAAACTCTAGAAGAAAGAGATACTCATCAGGTTTTCAAAGAGCGGAAGACATGACATTAAAATTTCACCTTGAAGGGCAAGTGGGAGCAGCAAGCAGAGAAGGGAGAGGAAGCGATTCCAGGTCTAAGGAAAGCACACACCAGGGCTAGGAGTATGCGCATCTGGAGAATGGTAAACCACTGCTGATGGCCTCAGCCTAAAATGCCTCCTAAAGATGGGACAGGCCATCATGGTGTGAACTTCTAGGAGGAGTCTTCATGGAGGAAGTTTGATTCGAGTTTACCCTAGAAAATAGCCATGAGGATGTCATCCCAAATGAGAAATATAAACATCCCAGAAAAAAACCAACTGAAGTATCATCAGAGACATACTTCTGAAAGCTTTTGCTGTCTTACCAGATCTGAATATCTGAGTGCTCGTCTTAGATGCACTCAGAGATCACCAACACAACAGTTTCAACAGACGAAAGGTCGTTTAACGTCTACCACCAACACAGAACATTGGCATTATCTTGAAAGGGAAAGGCAAAGCCAGACTGGGGTGAGAATTGCAACAACGTGAATGTGTAATTTTGGTTTAAGGCAATCCTTTCAATGTAGGAGGCGCTTTTCAATTTTATTGGCACTGGCTAAGGACTGTGATGTAGTAATAACCTGGGGCATAAACAGCAAGGGAAGGATTTCTTAGTTGTATAAAATAAGAGTCTCATTGCTACAGTTTTATACATGCATATTCTAATTTTTACTTACAAATACTTGATTTGTTTCATATGCATATCTATGTATGTGTGTATATATGCCATGTCACTCATGGGAAGGTCCGAGATGAACATGCACGAGTTGGTTCTCACCTTCAGCATGTAGGTCCTTGGTATCAAACTTAGGTCATGAGGATTGGAGGCAAGCACTTTTACCCATTGAGCCATCTTGCCCTCACTCATACTGCACTTTGATTATATTCACAGCCATTATCTTCTCTTAACCTACCTTCTGAGAGAAGAAGAGAAAGAGGAGGAGGCAGCTCCCTGGCAGGGACAGGTTCATTTCTCAAGAGAGCACACCTCTCTTGTAGGCTGGGGCTTTTGTGATGTTGGGATGGGAGGCTGGCCCAGGTGGGGAGCTGAGGTACAGTCTGGCCAGGTAGTGTGCTAATCGTTAAACCAGGATGTGCAGGAATGGTATCAGTGGTGTTGGCTTGGGGAAACTGTGGGAAACTGAAATCTCTATATACAGAAAAATGGTGCTATTCCAATTGGAATGTAATCGCAGGAGGGTGGCGTGGGGATGTGAAATAGGGTTGGTGTCAAGCTGCAGTAGGGCCTGAAGTAAACACTGAGTCACGTTCTCACTGAGTCATGGTCTTGTTTCACAGCTTCCTCATAACTAATTCCCTAATAGTTCCTTTCTACTTCCATGTCAGCTTAAAAAATATTTATTTATTTATTTATTTATTTATTTATTTATTTATTTATTTATTTATTTATATTTTAGGTTCTCCACATGAGTGGCTAAGACTTTTCTGATTGGGCAAAACATGTGCAGATATTTGTCATGCAATGTGAAGGCTCACAAAAGGATTGCCTTGGTCAAAAAGAATTGAAATAATCAAGTGGGTAGGATGACTTGTTCTATAAATATAAGCTAGCCTCATTCCTTCACTGCTCCTGTTATTGACTTTGTTTGTTGAGCTAAAGCAAACATAACAAAAACAAAAACAAAACAAAACAAAACAAAAACAAAGATGTCATCATGGCAGGAATGGAGGCCATGCTTGGATTCAATGGCATGGACTTTCACTTGCCAAGGTCAACCTAGTTATGACTCCCACTGAGAGTTCCATCTTCCAGGAGAAGAGATCAATACCCGATCTCTGATGTGGCACCATTCCCAGGGGTGAACGACCAGCTTCCTGGCAATGAGTTTATTGTTTGCATTATGGAATTGGCTTACTAGAATGTATACTTACTCTAGACAGGGAATTGCCTTCCTTGCTCACAATGTCTCTGAGAAAACTAATACCTGTATTGTTATAGACTTTGCCACCGACATTATAATATTCTACCTGATATTCCTTCTGACGTCAAAGCTGAAGAGGTATGGCAATGAGCCTATGGACAAGGAATTCACTGGACTTGTCATGCTTCTTACCATCCTGAAGCAAGTGGGATCACAAAATGATGGAATGGCCTTTTGGAGACAGAGTTACAGCTGCAGTACCTAGGTGGTGATACATTGTAGGGCTGGGGTGAATAGTCATAGTTGTCCTGAATTAACTCTCAATACACAGTATCGCTCCTCTGATAGCCAGTACTCATGGGCCCAGGAATCAAGGGTTGGAAATGATAGTGGTACAGTTAACCATTATTTCAGTTGACCCACTACCAAAATGTTTTACTTCCTGTTCCTGCAGCTTTCTTGGTCCAGAGAACTCAGTTCTTGAAGTCATAATCCCTTGGTTATGAAGAATAGCAGTGATCTCACTTTTAAGACTGTCACATACCTTGGGCTCCTGATGCTTCTGAGTCAACAGTCATCATCTCGGCTAGGGTGATTGTTTTTGATTATCAAGGAGAAACTGGAGGTACAATGGAGGTAATGATGAGGACATTTGGTGTGCAGGGTATCCTTTGCCTCCTACTGTCACTCTGCTTTGTGACTAAGACCTATGGAAATATACAACAACCCAATCCAGTTCCAACAGAGTACAGTTCAGACTCCTCATGAATGAAGGTTTGCATTATGATAGCAGGTAAAAAAGGAGTTATCATCAGCTGAGCTCCTTGATGACAACAGAGAGAATATAGAATGGGCATTGAAATAAAGTATCTATAATACCAGCCACAGCCACATGCTGAGTTAAAGAAATCCGGGGTCTCGGCAGGAATATTTTTATATATGTATATATTACATTTTCTGTAGAATTAATTTTTCTCATTCTTCTGACAAAGTAGCTGAAAAGAAATCATCTTAAGGGAGGAAAGGTTTGGTGTGATTTTGCTCCAGAGTACATCCATCTTGGCAGGGAAAGCATGGCAATGGGAGCGTGAGGTGACAGGTCATTTTGCTTGCGTTGGTAGGGAGGAGAGAGAGAGATGAGAGCTGGCACTCAGTTTGCTCTCTCTTTACTCCTTTGGGGACCTTGGTCCATGAAATAGTGCTGCCTACATTCCGGGTGGGTCTTTCTTCATCTTCTATACCTTTCCGTGAACAAGCACAGAGATGTGTTTCCATGGTGATTCCACACTTAATCAAGTTAGTGATGAAGTTTAACTGTTACCAATAGTATCTTTGTTTTCTTTCCTTGTTGTAAAATTTTCCTTGATTCTTTGTGAATTTCACATCATGCACCCCAACTCCACTCATCTCCCTGTCCCTCCATATCTGCCCTCCACTCTTGCACTCTCTTGCTCAAACAAAACAAAACAAAACAAAACAAAAACAGAATCTCAAGGTGTGATGTGTCATACAGTGTACTCTTTTGCCCAAACAGCTTTACTTGCAAATGTTCATTGCAATGAGTCATTGGTCTGGTTCGAGGCCTCTGGCTTCTGCTACACTATCAATACTGAATCTTCACTGCAACTCCTCTTTGATATCCTGTTGTTGTCCTGTGTCATGGAGATCCTGCAGCTTTGGTTCTCTAGGTTTTAGTCCTCTAGCCCCTTCAAGTACTCCCGTAGTTCATAGATGGGGTAGATATTAGTGTAGGCTTTTCTGTGACTCGTAGCCACTCATTCCCAAGTAAACACACAGAGGCTTACATTAACTACAAACTGTATGGTCTGTGGCTCAGGCTTCTTGCTAGCTAGCTCTTACAACTTAACTCAACCCATTCCTGTTAAGGTATGTTTTGCCATGTGGCTATGTGGCATTACCTGTTCTCTCACATCTTGCTTCTCCTGGTGGTGGCTTGTATCATCTCCTCTGACTCTGTCTTTCTTTCTCTCTCTCTCTCTCTCTCTTGGATTTCCCACCTGGCTTCATCCTGCCCTGCCATAGACCAATGCAGCTTTATTTATTAACTAATGGGAGCAACACATATTCACAGCATACAGAAAGACATCCCACACCACCTCCCCTTTTCTGTCTAATCAAAAAGGAAGGTTTTCATTTTAACATAGTAAAATTACATATAACAAAACAGTTATCAAGCAAGAATTACAGTTACAATATCTAGTCTATTTGTATTTGGCAAAATAAAAGAAAATACTCTATCATCTTTTTTTGTGAGTCTAAAGTTTTATATCTAACATCTTTATTATGACTAAGGAAAACTGTAACTATCTAGTCTTCAACTCTATCAAAGACCCAAGAAGGACATAATATTAATTAAGTAAACAGGAAGTGCACTGTAAGCAACTTCCAAAATTCTAGGAATGACAGAGACATCTGGCTGCCTAGACAGTCACCCAAATTTCCTCTGCAACTTTGGGGCATCCATCTTCAGTCTACAGGCCTAGAGTCTCTGACAGACTTTTTTGTGAAGCAGAAATTTGAAAGATTGTCTCACCTATTGGCAAAGTTCATCATCAGTCACTTTCCTCTGTGTCTTCCAGAATGTCTAGTAATGTCTGGTACGTCTATTCCCTGAGCTTAGGCTAGAGGCCTTAGTCTGGCCCAACTCAGGTGTGTTAACTCCACCCCCATTCCAAGGCTGGGCCCTATAGGTGGAAGGAAGTTGGAAAGGTCGTGCCCTGTCACTCCTTTCTTACACACAGAAGCTCAGTGACCCCCTTGCCAGGATGCCAGTTGCCTGGGTGTCAGGCTTTGCGCTCACCTTGCTCTTCAGCCTGCTCTCCAGTTTCCAATGAGTAAGTGCCAATGAGGTTATATTCAAATGTGACTCCATAAACTGTACCAAAGGATTCAGATGCTGTGACAGTGGATGCTACCTAGAGAAAAATAAATGGGATCCTTCAAATGACCCCTCTAGGATCTTGTTTATTCTCTTCATGGTCATGATACCTCTCTTTCACATCTGTGGCTTAGTGAGGCTCTTCTGTTGAAAGCGCAGAGAACCAGAGCAGAATCTCAGAATGAATCATCAGATACCTCCAGAACCACCTGTCATTGCCCCTCCAGAGACAATCTGGGTCACCACCTTGGATCCCCCACCACCCTATAGTCAGATTATTCTGAAACCAACTCCCACAGAACCACTTCCTCCCTACAGCCTCAGGCCTGAGGACCCTGCTGACCAAATGAGAGGCACTGACAACCCAACCTTTGAGTTACCTCATCCATAAACTTCTTGGATCAAGACCAGGACATTGGAGACTCTGGAATGACTCCACCCATCCCATCATGTCCCTGATCCTTTGATTTAATTTAGCTTTTTCCTACCCCTGTCCCTCCCCAAATGCCTTTTGTCTGAGAGCTGAGCTGGATCCATAGTCTCTGTCCCAGCTCCCACGCTAAAGACTGTTGGGGGTGTCTGCAGTGAGATGCAGAGAGACCATTTTTGGTGGGATGCCGATCTTGACTGGACAGCTTGCTCTGCCATCCTACAGAAGCACTTCTGTGCCTGGAGGAGACTGAAGATTGAACTGCATGGACTCTGAGCCACCTTTCAACAATACCTGCACAGACAAGACCTCACTGTACCTCCACAGCCACGCACAAAACACATGTACTTGCTAAAGTCTCACCAACTGGTCTCTGTCTCTGTCTCTGGTTGGGAAGTGGTGATGGAGATGAGTTCAGAGGCTAAGCTCTAGCCAACTCCTTCCAATGGTGACTGAGTGTGTTGACCACCTGCCTGAGAGGATTGTGCATCCAAGATGTGAATGAATGCTTTGACCTTAGTTCCCTGGGGCCTGTGGGTACTAAAGAAATGGACCAGAGAGCTCCCTGCATCCTATTTTCATCTCTGATTTCTGGGAGAACAGGACTTGATAAGCATGGGACTCTTAGGAAGATACAGGCCAGAAAACAGGATTCTAGAAGGTAGGGTGGGGAGGAACCCTGGAGAGGCAAGTATAGTTAGACATCTATGGAGTGAGGCCTATGGAATGCTTCCTTCCAGATTCCTCTCAGGAATTTCCTGGAGGAAGAGGGGTGGCAGACCCCACTCTGTTCTTCCTGCTGAGCTGGGGTCCTATGCACTACAGCTTATTCCCCACCTACAGTTAATCCCTAAAGGGAAAAAGATTTGGTCCTGAGGTTGAGGAGCTGAACAGAGCTCAGTCCCTGCAGGGCCTGTGGCACAGCTTGGAGCTCCGACTTGCCCTCAGGTGGGGCAGTGAAGACAGGTAGATCCTGGTGCCAATGCTTTGGGGCTCAGCAGGGGTGCTAGGTACCTCCACCTCATCCTTGTCTTTGCTGTGTGTGCTGCAGGGGACTCAAGGCCAGTCTTCCTTTTCAGACACTAGAGAAGTCCCACAGCTGGAGTTTGACCTGCAGGAGGAGGTCACCTGCCCTTCCTAGGCTGAGGAGTTGGTGAGGTAAGAGGTGGTGGCTGGGGCTTGTTCTGCTTCTCTGATCTTTTAGCTTTCACTCTGATACCTGACTCCAGCTTTTTATTATAAGACCATTTAGGATTCATGCAACATGTTAGGGTGGGCCAACTCAAAGCCCTGGATCTGGGCCTGGGTGCGAGGTGAGTTGGTCAACCTACCTGCACTCTTGCTCCCACACCACCAGGGACAGTTCTTCCACTTTGCCCAGGTGAGGGGTGGAGTCATTTCCCCTGCCTGTGGCAGCTGGCCAGGGGCAGGACTGGCTTTCCTGGGCTTAGGACATCAGAGCCAGCTCTCCCTCACTCTCCCTACCAGGGCCATCTTTCCAACTCTACCATAGCAAGAAGTAGAGCCAGCTCTCCTGCTATCATGCCCTTGGGGCTGGCTCTCCTATCTTTCCTTTCTTATATTCTTATCATATAACATAAAACATACTGCGTCTCTATCAATATTTAAGTATTTTTAAAATTTATAGCATATTATGTAAGAATAAAAAATATCATGCACAGACTTTACCTCTTCTCTTGGGGAGGAATCAGTGTGTCTTTGGTTGAGGACAGTGGTGTCCTATTAGATAGAATTATCATATTATTATGTATTTATTTGCATATTAAGTATGATTTAAGAGATGAATAAAAGTACCAAATTGGCCTGGTAGACTTGTGATATTTAAATTTGCGCCAACTGATTGGACTAAGGAGCATGGAGAAAGCTGGCAGCACATGACTTCTGTTTCCTCACCGAGCTGGGGAGGGAACCCAGCGCATTGGGAAGGGCTCTACTCTGGCCACACCTCTAGTCTTAAAACATTACTTCTGAATGTATGTGTGTGTGAGAGGGATTGTTTTTTTCTTTACACACTGAGTAAAGCCTGTTCTCACTGAGGATGAGCATCATTCAATTTGCTGAGGACCTGAAAGAACAAAAATGTGTGTGTGTGTGTGTGTGTGTGTGTGTGTGTGTGTGTGTGTGTGT
>CABHPH010144983.1:0-21812 GCA_902168325.1 Peromyscus nudipes
TCTGGGAAAACTAAGCAGTACTTAGGTTACTTCCCAAGGTTTCTGCTCTGGTGCTGATGGGGAAACAGAGTTGCTGAAGGCAAGGAGGGTACACAGGCTCTAGGCCTCCGAGACATGTGACCAATGGCTCAGAGCAATGGCAGGCTGCACCAGCAGAGTGCTCAGGGCCTGAGGTGCCTGCAATAGGATGTGTGGAGGGCATGACACAGTTGCTGCATCCTTGGGATTCCCTGTAGGGGTGCCCTGAGATCCTGGTCCCTTGCTGTGCCTTGCACCCATTTCCCTGGAGGAGCTGTGATGGTGGAATCATCCTCTACCTCCAATTACCTTTTTAGGCAGCGTGCTCTGAAGGAAGTCTCAGGTCCTAACAAACTGTTCCCTTGTCTTCATTAGAAGCTTTTAGGAAGGCAGGCTGGAGCTGTGAGTCTGTGTTTTCAAAAGTCTGGATGCAGCTGTTGACCCAGTGAGCTGGATGGACCAGATAGGGAGGGCGGCCTTTGTCTTCTTTGTACATTGCAAAGGTTAACATCTCTATGACCTTTCCACAACAAAGAACTCACTTCTTGAGTCCTTTGGCAGCCACCAGACACCTTGGGCTGGCAGACATAACCCTCATTACTGTGCCCAACTGCTGAGCTGAGTCCTTTCCAGATCCTGGAGGAGACAGCTCATGTTCCTCAGGCTGAGGAATACTGTCACAGGGGCCAGAGGCAGCATCTCCAAATGCCAACACTAACCACTGGCTTAGCACGGCAGATCCCCACATAGGGATCTGAACTCCAAGAAGGCAGATAGAGACCAGATCATAGGAGCTCACAGTACTGCTGTCTCCTAGTGGGGGACAAGCCATGCTAAGTGGGACCAGATATCCTGTGGAGCAGAGAGAAAGTGAATTGCAATATATGATGGTCACAGGTCCATCCCAATCCCAGTGATAAGGTTTAATTGAGAATTACTTCCCACAGGTTCGTATGTTGAACACTTGGTTTCCAGTTGGTGGCGCTGTTTGGGGGAGACTTTCAGAAGAAGTGAGCATTTAGGGGAGGAGGGCAGGCCCTGTCTTCTGTTTTCCGGAACTTTCCCCTTATCCAGAGTTATATCCCGACATTTACTCCCTGAAGAACGAAGTTGCAATGGGTCTGCAGGTTTCTCTCCCCCCTGCATGGTTTCCCTGCCTTGTCACGCTGCTCAATTTTATACTTAAACTTGACTCCAAAAATTACATAAAACATTAAACAGAGAGTCCTCATGTGCCCCCTGATGCTGATACCTATTTTTAGCCTAAGAACGGGTTCCTCAAAGCCCAGGTGTGTGGCTTCTGCTTCACTGTACTTTTGCAGAAGGCCAAGCCCAAAGACCACAGTGCGTCCATGCCACTCAAGCCTGGATTAAGAGCTTGAGGTTTAATTTAAATCAAGATGACAGGGAATCATGACTATTCCCATTTCAGCAGTTCCCAGGGAGACTGTCTGATACAGAGCTCTGGGTGTCTGAGGGCTACAGATCTACAGCAGGCAGGCTTTGAGTTCAGCTTGGATTGTGCAGACTATAGACACCTAAGATATCTGAGTACTATAGAGCTCTGGGCCTCCTTATCCCTCCCCCAACACAACAACTGAGTGAAGTGTTCATTCCCCCCAATTTTCTGAAGAGATGCCAGATCCTGGGCAGCACTGGTTCTCTAAAGTACTGACATCAAGCCCCCTCTTCCTCTCCCTCCTTCTCTTCTTCCTCTGCCTGATTTGGACCAGTCTTTCACAACTCCTTTCAAGAGCTTCCATTACAGCCTCTGTTGGCCCAGGGCGAACTCACAGCTCCTGGTAACAGAGACAGGTGTAACCTCAGCTTGCTAAAGGTCTTTGCTGCTGAAAAAAGTGCTCTGGGCCAGGAGGCCACAATTTGTGAAATGCTGCCAGTGCTTGGTTCACTAGGCATGGTGGGAGGTCAAAACCTTCCCAGAGTTTCATAGGGCACCACATAGGGCTCAGTTCAACTTCTGTCCCATGCTGTGTAGTTCAGAAGTCTCACATCTTATTGAAGTGTTCCAGGCTAAATTTCTACTTCTAGTGTGGCAGTCACAACTTCCTGGGTCATCTTCTAGTGCCTGGTGCAAATCTGTTCCTCATGGTGGCCCATTGTGTAGCCATCATGATGAAGCACAGTGACCAACTCTAAGTCCCCCTGAGTCCCCAATTTTTCCATCTCTGGACTCAACACTCTAAAGGACCTGGTACTTCAGATCTGTTTTTTTTCTGGACATCCTCCTAGGTGCTAAAGCCATGCTAAGTGTGCCCGGGGAAGATCAACAGTGAGTGGACAGGGGCCACACACCAAGTGTTGTAGTGTAATCATCCCTCATCACAAATAAGGAAGTACTGACTGACACAATCACTGGAGTCCAGTTCAACCCAGGCAGGCCTTGCACACTCCAGTGAGTTGGCGTACAAACAGCACTCTCAATACCCCATGTTGACAAAAGAGCCAGGCAAAGGCCTCCACCTGTGGAAAAGGTATGTGCCCCCAAAAGTGTGTACTCTCAGCCCAGGGACCCATCTCTGCCTCTCTTGTCCTGGCTGATGTTTTGCCCAACCTGGCTTCTGTCTTGTCTTGTCCCCCAGATCAGGGAAGCAGAGGACACGTGTTGCTCTTGCTCTTCTGACAAGCAGAGAATTGTGCAGGTTATGAATATCAACTGGCGGGTGACAGGTGACAGACGTTGCCAACCTTCAGCGCCAGACTAAAATAACACAGTATTGACCTTGCTCAGAAAGGCTACCGAAATAGAAAGTTCAATACTCTCCATTTTAACTGACAGTTCAAAATTCAATAAATCTCCCTGTGCCAGACACCTGTATGTATGTAATCAAGCTAAGTAAATACCCTCAGATTTCTCACAGCAGGTCCGGCATTTATACATAAAGCCATTGGCCGCAGCTGGAAGGGACTGAGGTCCCCCACACTAGAGAAAGGTCTTTTTGAAAAGTAAACAATTGCTAGTCAATCATGGATCAAGAAGGAGCTCAGGAGTTGCTTCAGCTCTTCTGAACTATTGACTACAGATAGATTCTGGGGAAGGGAGAGTCATTGTCTTCAGCTATATACCCAACGGAGAGCCCGCTAGTCACCAGTGGACAGCTCCAAACATGTAGTCATACAGACGGCTCTGGTTAAATCAGGGGGCCACGAAACAAGCAAAAAGACTTAGAAGTGGGAAAGAGGCTTGTAGAGAAGAGGGAGGGATATCAGAAGTGGGAGGAAGAAAGAAAGAGTGGGGGTGACGGTAACCAGAATGCACTGTCTACACATCTATGTAATTGTCAAAGAAGAAATTCAATCAATAAAAATGAAAAAATGAGCAACCCCATGACAATGGCAATCATTTCAATATAGCAGAAAAAGAGAAGAGATGGCCCCTCTCCCCGTTAGATTCAGCATGGCCACCACAGACGATGTTCTGGTCCACTTCAACTGCAGAAGGCAGAATGACAGCTGTTTCCATTGCCATGTGTGCATGCATCTATCCACAGGCTTTGGGATAGGGCTAGGTATAGATTAGTGGTGGATACAGGATGGTAAAGTCATTGAAAGACCAAAGAAAACCCGTCATATAAAAGAAGAGACATTTGATGGTCAACCTGGATGGTCAACTTGAATGGGTTTGGAGTCACCTAGGAGACTTGTTTCCTAGGTTCCCTGAACTGTAGTGATTCCTAGTATGGCTGTGTGCTACAGAGCTGATACATGCTGCGTGACAGAATATCCTCAAATGCAACAGGTAGCATTTTCTTCTCCTCAAGAATGGTCCATTCTAGAAGACTCAATCTCTGGGCTCTCGCAGAGACTAGTTAGTGGAAGACTACTCCCTGAAGGCTCTGAGTCCAGTATCTGGGCTTCTCTAAGTTAAGATCCACCTGTAAACCATCCCTCAGGACAGAAAATGGCTGCACAAGACCCTGTGTCAATTACATTTTGGTGTCTTTGGCTTCGTCACTCACTAGTAGATTCTGAATGCTAAGTGGAAAGGATACTTTCTTTATCTTCCAGCTCTTGGCAGGAAAGTGACAGTGGGGACAGCAGAGGAAACTTCACTGTCCTCTAACCATCTCTCCAACACAAATGAGACCTCTGCCTCCGAGTCCACAAATCGCACAAGGTGATTATGATTGTCACTATGACTGTTACTTCTGGGGATAACAGTTTGGTTTGTGTAAAAGATTTGTTTGTGTGGGACACTAGAGCATCAGTGGGCTCTGGATACCCAGAGGTTTTCAGGAATTTTCTTCTTACTGATTAGACTTCCTTATCTTGGGCATTTTCTTCTTTGATCTTATATTTCTTTGCTTCCTCTTGATGGTACTGGAATTTCAGAAGGCACACTCATGCAGCCAGAGCACCCTGATCTGTAGCCCCAGCACTGGAATTGCCCTGAAGAGAGAAGGACAGAGAGAATGGCCAAGCGCAGGGTCAAGGCCTGCTCTGTTGCTCAATAGCTCTGTGATAGACTTATGGTCTGAAAATACAAGGAATCTTCTGACCACTTAACAGGTGACAGCAAGGGTAGACATGTGAGGGGTGCCCTGGCAGAGCACTGGGAAAAATGTGACCATGAGTAGCGATAATGGTAATGTCTATAGCATGGAAGACCATGAGGGATAAGAGTTTGGAGGACTCTGAACCCCATCTCAAGCTGGGAAGGAGATGAGACATCTCGGCAATCCACACCCTGTAGATGTAACCAACCATCTTATTAAATAAGAAACACAGAACCAATGAAAAGAAGAAAACAAAGAGGTCAGAGCTAAGAGCTAAAACCTTATCCTTCCTCCTGCGGTGGTCCTACCTCTCTGAAGCAGAGCTACTTCCTGTGTTAAAGTCTTTATAAAGACTTTCGGTTCTGCCTTCTCATTGGTTGTAAACCCAACCACATGACTGCCTCATCAGTGCCTGTCTGTATAGACCTCCAGGTCTCCTATGGTTGGTATTGAGATTAAAGGCATGTGTATCCAATGCTGGCTGTATCCCTGAACACACAGAAACTTACCTAGCTCTGCCTACCAAGTGCTGGGATTACAAGCGTATGCCACCACCGCCCTGCTTTCCTATGGCTTGCTAATAGCTCTGACCCCCAGGCAACTTTATTTATTAACATACAAATAACATTTTAGTACAAAAGAAAATATCACCATAACACCCCCATGACCTCCAGCTACCCTGAAGTGCTAAGTTACAAAAGTCACACAATTCCCACCAGGTCAGAAATGGAATTTCACTGAGCAAACTTGGGTTCTGTGTGAGCTCCACCATGCATTGAATTCATCTGCCCAGCTACTTGGCTCATAGGCACTCAAGAGGTCCTTTTGGACTCTGATTTGCTCGCTTCACCAGTGAGAACTGTAGCCATCAGAGTCCCCATTGCCCACCATGCCTTAGTGAAAGTTAGGGGACTTGTATCTTAACCCTTCTACTTTGGTTTCCTCTAGGGAAATCTACACAGACACTAACACTACCACACAGTTAGATGAACAGCAACAGTAGCCTGGGGAGGTCTACACCTCAGAGATGTATTTCCACACAGCACAATTTTTGCGTGTGTACATACATACCACAAACATGTACAGGCAAATACTCAAATACCATATAGAAACATGCCCATGCATACAGGTACATACATATACAAACACACACACACACACACACACACACGCACGCACGCACGCACGCACGCACGCACACACTCAGACATATGTACTCACACATCATATATGTGCACAAAAGCATGCTCATGAATATGTACTCATCAACACATGTATTGACACACACCTGCACATACATCACACACATTTCACACATGCACAGCCAAGTTGCATCCCTGCAGGGTCCATAAGAATGTTGAGGGTGCAGAACTTTTTGTGACAGTGGGCTTAGCTCCCCATACAAACTGTGTTGTCTTGTTGTATGAGGCAGGCAATGGCAGCTGAAACAATCCCTACTTCTGCCCCTAGCTAAGTCTCCTGGCGCAGGCCACATTTGCCCTGTGGAGGAAAACAGCTCCTAGAGCCTATGTGTGTCTGGAACCAGACTGGTAGCAGTTCTACCTGGCATGCGGCTGCAGCCTGGCATCTCTTGGCAGATTGAGGGAGGCCAATTAGCAGAAGGCTTTGGTGTCCTGAGACTCAGCGATGCCTCGGGGGCAGAAGAACCAGAGGACAGATTAGCTCGCTTATTTATCATTTCTCTGGTCCTGGCTCCAACAGCTCTATACAGAATTTGGCTGTTGGAATCCTTAACTTGAAAAGAGCACTCTCCCCATCCTTAGATTGTAAACAGTTTGAAATTTGCTTTCAGTGTGTGTCATTCATTTCTCATTGAGTCATGTACATGATCAGCAGGGACACTAGTCAGGCACAGAGACTTGGAGTCCAGTGTTTCATAGTGCAGGGGATGTGTGTAACTGAGTGTGGTAGACTGGACACAGAAGCGGGTGGCCCCAGCACTGTCTCAAGCAAAACACCTCCAGATGTGCAGAACATTGTGCTGTAGCTCAGAGACCTGGGGATAACTGAGGGCCCCAGATAACCAAGGAGGGAGGCCTGGATGCTGGAATTGGATAAGCCAGGGTTTGTTTTTGTTTTTGTTTTTGTTTTTGTTTTTTTTTGGTTTTTCGAGACAGGGTTTCTCTGTGTAGATTTGCGCCTTTCCTGGAACTCACTTGGTAGCCCAGGCTGGCCTCGAACTCACAGAGATCCGCCTGCCTCTGCCTCCCGAGTGCTGGGATTAAAGGCGTGCGCCACCAACGCCCGGCTAAGCCAGGGTTTTCATTCATCAACTCACTCACTCACTTACCTGTTCATTTGTTCACTCATCCCTCCATTTATTCTACAAAAATCCCTTGAAAACCAAAAAGCTTCAGTGTGTTGTTACTTCAAGTTCAAGGACAAAGCAAATCCCTGCCCAGGTAGTGTGTGTGTATTGCGGAGGCAGGTGGTTACCATCCTGATTGGGCTTGAGAGAGGGAGCAAAGGAAGCCAGTGCACAGGAGTCTGGCTTGGTGGGTGGTAGTAGCCTGGGTAAAGGGAGAAGAAACTGTAGGTTTCTGGAGAAAGTCAAATGCATGCAGCCTCAAGACATCAGAGGTGCAGGACTGGAAGAGGTGATAGTTTTTCACCTCAACCTCCGTAGTGGAAAACTTAGAATCCAAGCCCCTCTTGGGGACATTCACTCTCTGATCTATGGCATGTGTGCATAGGATGTAGCAGTAGAGGCAAGGAGAAAGTCCTAGCTACCAGTGAGCCTTGCCATGGCCCACTGCCCTAAGGAGGGTAGAGCCCCCAGTATCCTTGAGGAGATGCTGAGGAAGGCCAACATCACTAAGCTGGAGCAGAAGACCACTTGCCATGTACCATGGCTCCCAGCCCACTGCTTCCTGTCAAAGATTATGATGGGAAACAGAGGTTACTTGGTAAGGCGTCCAGCAGGAGCCAAAGAAGGGCCTAATGTTTGGGAGCTTTGGAGAGAGGGACTCCACCCAGAGTCATCATCCTTTGGAAGTCTAGACAGCAAGAAAGTCAGCTCAGCCTAATGCTGAGTGTTGGAGAAAAGTTTTAGCACTCTAGAGCAGGTGAAATGGGATTACATTTAAACCTGGAGAAGACTTCCACACAAGGGAGGGCCATTGACCTTGGCTATCCAACCTCCCTTCTCCTCAGAGGCCTCATCCTGGAATAAGTCCAAGGTGTAAGACATTGGAGATTTAAAAAACAGAGCATTTCTAATTAGATAGTGGCAACTTCTTTTCACTAATACTAAGATGGCCAAGAGGAAAGAAGCCCAAGGTGGCATGTTGGCATCATGACTGCACTATGAGGCCTCCTCCTGTCTTTCTCCCTTGCTATCCTGAAACAGAGCCTACTTCCTGGACGTGGATGGCAGCTTTATCTCCAGCATTGCATCTTTGCTCTTGGCAGAAAGAAAATGGGGAGGGTCAGCCAAGAGGTAAAACCCATCCTTGATCCGTTTGTTCCAAAGGTGCCCTGGAGATCTGTAGAGGCATTTCTACTGCTCCCTGCTGCAAGGACTGGGTCATGTGACCAATAGCTGTAGGAGATCAAGACTGGAAGTGTTATTACCTTCTTTCTTTTATTTTGCTTCGTTATTCAGAGGAAACAGGAAGAAACATACCCATAGGGAGAAGTCACTTTCCCCAAACCGCTATGAAGTAAACTGTCAGCCTTCCCCCATGAGGTTCAGAGAAGGGACAGAAGTTTTTAGAACTGTGGATGGATTTGAGGCCAAGCTGCCAATTCCAGCACCATCTGTTGGAACCTTTGTACCCACCCCTCCCAAGGGCTTCCATCAGGGGTAGTCCTGATGAAGTGCTATCTCCAATGAAGGGCCCAGAGTCCCGTGACTGGAACTAAGCAGATTTGATTGGAAACCTGTCTCCATGTTCGGAGCAAACCTCTAATTTTGCATTAACCTGACACTTGGTGCCTGATTTATTTTAACATTTATGGTAATGGTTTTTGATTTTTTTTAAGATAAAGGGGATGGAGAGTACATGGTAACAAAACGCAATTGACAGTAAGTGCTTATTATGTAATTATGGGATCTTTAATATGCATATTTTCTCTGTGGTTGGTAGCAACTAAATACATAATTACTGAGTTTTAAAGAAGAATATTATCTGCAGAGCCTTCTGTCTGATGAAAAGTAGGAAAAGAGTCTTGCCTGGAGTGGGTGAGCCCACCCAACAAAGCAAGGTCAGTTAAGGTGAGGGCAGCAGGCCCATGCGCAGGGAAGAGGCCCCAGACCCTGAACTAGTATGTGGTCATGAGAAAACGAGCTCATTAGCAGTGAGCAGCTGGCTCTAAACGGGAACCGTGTAGTCTACTGGGGCTCCTAAAGCGAAATACCACAGACAGGGTGCTTCACACACAACAGAACTGGATTTCTCACTCTTCTGGAGCCAGGGAGAGCAGGTCAAGTGCAGGCAGTAGGCACAGTGTCTGCTGGGGACGGACCTGCACAAGAACACCTCCATTCTGTATCCTCGAATTGTGAGGAAGGTGAAGAGTCCCGGAGACCTCTTTACGAGGACCCCAATCGATCTTACTGTGAGACACCTGCCCCATGACTTCATCACTCCCCAGCCCCATGTTACCGCCCACTGCCTGTCAGTTAGGTTTCAGCATGGGTGGGGGTCACACATTCATATGCTAGCAGTGAGCAGATCAAAGGGAATCATGCTGAATGGGGTGTGGCCTTCAATGAAGCTGGCTAGGGGCATCAGGTGGGAATGAAAGGGACATATGCAGAAGGGTGGCTATAGGAGTGGGCTGCCCTCTTCAGACACAGGTGTGATGGGCACTACTCAAGAGAGACCAATGGGGGACTCCAGTGGAGGTGGATGGTGTTCAGAATCATATGCAAATAGCACAGAAGGACTTGGAGTTCAGAAACAGTGATGGTGGTGTCCATGGGAAAATGTCGCCCTTTCTCCCCTCTCCGTGATTTTCTCCACACACTCCATCACCTTCCTAACATGTACACAGACAAACAGGACTCTCAGGTGCTGGCCTGGAGTCCTGAAATGCCCTTCTCAGGGCTTCCTCATCCCTAGTTCTCCCAGCCTGCAAGGCCACTTGCCCCATGTTATCTGGGAAGGCTGCCTGGCCTGATGTGTGTACATGGCAGAGAGGAACTCTGGACCCAAGCATTGGCCCACTGGTGGCAGGTCTAGTATAGGGAGGGAGTTTGTGAAAATGCTTCCAAGGAGCAAAAGGCAGCACCTGGGAAAAACAGGCATGCTGGGGCAAAAAGAGTTGACTAGGATAGGGTAAGGCATGCTGGGAATGAGGTGGGAGGTGCTGGGAGGACAAAGGTAGGTTGAGATGAGGGAGAAGTGAATAGTGAAAGGAATGAGGTGTGCTTGGAGGCATGGCACATGATGGGGGAAATGGGGCATGCTGGGAGAAATGAGATATGCTCAGAGGCTCACCACCATGACCACTGGTCATTCATCTAACCATATCTGGGTGACTGAGGCCTGCTGTTGACTCTCTGGGTTCTCCTATAGACGTTCATGCTTGTTTGGGAGTTGGATTTTCTCCAGTCCCTGTGAGAGGAGGAGCCAGGACGTGAGGAATCCAGAAGCTGAGCCATGTGCATCCCAGATAGACTGGGTGAGTAGCATGAAGGCCAAGGCCCTCAGACAACTTGGACTAGGCCAGTCCTCCCAGATATCCACTGGTGCATCTCTCTGGTGCTCAACTTCCTTTGCATCTTGCAGGGGTTGAAGGGTACAGGCTCAGGTGAGGTCCCCACTGTGATATGTGTACCATGTGTAGAAAAACCACAGTGGACAAGGCTTGAGTGAGATGTCAGCTTTGGGTGCTGTCTTAGTCATTGCTCTATTGCTGTGAAGAGACATGATGACCAAGGGACTCTTATAAAGGAAAGCATTTAATTGGGGACTTGCTTACGGTTTCAGAGGCTTAGTCTGTTATCATTGTGGCAGGGAGCATGGTGCTGGAGCAGTAGCTGAGAGCTACATCCCTATCTACAGGCAGGGAGAGAGACAGACAGACAGACAGACAGACAGACTCTGGACTTAGCATGGGCTTTTGAAATCTCAAAGTCCATGCCTCCCCACCACCCCTGTGACAAACTTCTCCCAGCAAGGCCACATCTCTTAATCATTCTAATCCTATCCAAATAGTGCCACTCACTGGTGAATAAGCATTAAAATATATGAGCCTATGGGGACCATTTTTATTCAAACCACCAAAGATCCATTGATTTCTGCAGAATACCAGGGCTCCTCCCTCAGAGTGCAGCCTGGGCTGGGCCATCCTCAGGCTGGTGCTCTGCATAGTCACTGGGCTCTATGCATATTGTCATTGTTTGCTTTTCTGATGTATTGATAAACACCATGACCAAAAGAAACTTAAGGGAGAGATAATATTTTATCTTATATTTCCAAGTCACAGTCTGTCACTGAGGGAAGTCAGGATAGGGACTCAAGGCAGGAATCTGAAGGCAGAAACCTAGAACAGAGCCATGAAGGAATGATGCTTACCGATTCAGTCCCTCTGATCAACCAGCTTTCTGAACACCTGTCCCAGGGTATCCCCACCCACAGTATGCTAGTCCCTCCCACATCAATCAACAATCAGACATGGTCTAGGCCAATCTGATCCAGTCAGTCCCTCAGCTGAGCCCTTCTCTTCTCAGGTGATGCTTTTATCATTCAGTTGACAATAAAAACTTACCAAGACAGTCCCCCTGCTCCTTGATAACTTGACATAAAATGAACCACAATCAAACCATAACATTTCCTTTCTTGTTCTAATATCTCATGTTATTGTCACAGTATAAAATATAATACAATGTCAAGAGTTCCATAGTCTTTAAATTTTCCAACACTTTAAAACTTCAACATCTCTTTAAAACGTCCAAAATATCTCATCTTAGGGCTCCTGTTTTTAAAAAAAAAAGTTACAAACTTTGTTATTCTAAGAGAGAAGAACAAGTGTACAATTAGAACCAGATCAAAGCAGACCCCCCAATCCAGCGGTGTTAAATCAGTGTCAGGCATCTGGATCTCACTTGTGATCTTCTCAGCTTCAAAAGGCTTGAGCAGCTGTACTTGTCCAGCTCGGTCACCCACAGCGCATACAGTTTGTCTCATAGGCTGAGGCTGGCCCACTCCATATCTGTCATTACCATTAGTGACAGTCCCATGGCCCTGGCATCTCCAATATCCCAGAGTCCCCACTGTGACTAAGGCTGCACCTCCACCAGTGCCCTCTCCTGGTCTCTCTTCAGAAGACTCTGAGCCTGCCACACAATGCCAAGCCTCGACTGTTCTCCATGACCCACCATGCCTTCAAAACCAGCACCTTGTGGGAAAGAAACTCTTACAAATTACTTGGCAAGTTCTGCTGGCAGCTTGACATGTAGCCCTGCCCCCACAGTTGACCATCACTTGTGTGTGCTGATCCCAGAAGATTTCACCTCAAGTATGCTGATCTTTCATGAACCACAGCTCATTCTTCAGCCCCAGCTGACCACAACCACTGATTCTTAATTGAAATATGTCACATGAACAACCACAATAGAGTCTTTGCCTCCCTCTGAAACATCACAAGACGGGTTTCTATCGTCTGCACTGTTCTCAGCATTATCTTATCTTCCAAGTTCCCACAGAACAGCCCATTAAGTTCTGATTATTCAGTGGCTTTTTCAGCCAAAAGCTTCAAAATCTGATCTAACCAACTCCTCAATTGAGACTCTCTTCTCTCAGGCGGCTCTCTGTTATATCAGGTCAACAAGAAAAACTAAACCATGACACACACTGAGCTCTAGACACTGTTGTGACAGATCTTCTATGTGTCACCACCCAGGCCACACAGTTGAAGAGATGTCCTATGTGACCTGAGTCATTGTGTTGACTCAGTCATGTTGTAGGTCACTTGTTGCCCTTAATGGGAGGTATCCCTCCAAGGCCCACCAACCCTCTGCTCCTTCGGACTAAAGCTCTCCTAAGTGTCCAGCATAGCAGAGGCAAGGCTGGGGCTCCTTCCAGGACACACAGGACCAATCGGGTGATCTTTGTTTTCTGTGAAGTTGGTTCCCCATGGGATCCTTCTCTGTCCTTCAAGGTCATTGATGTTCTCCTGGCCATGATGCAGGCTCCTCAGAGATTCTTCCCTACTGAAATGGTCAAGGGTCATAGGAGGATTCTTCCAGCTGAGAAATTGACCACCCGTTATCACCCAGGTGCCTCAACAGTCCTTCATCTTAGGGTTTACCTCTGAATCAGATGTTCCAAGGTCCCCAGACTCAAATTTTTGGACTCAAGCACTCACCTTGGCTTATGTCATGCAAGGCCTTCCTTACCTTACCTCTCCAGACCTCAGAAGGGACCAGCAAGTGGCTGATGGGTAGGAAATCAGAGGAGGGCATCCTTTTTCTTGACGTCAAGGATATCCTGAGAGAGCCACAGGCAAGCTCTCTACTAGCTGTCCCTGTTATGACATCCCTCAATCTGGAATAGTTGACTCTGAATTTCAGCCTGGCCCAGTGTGACACCCACCTTCCCTGACATAGCTTCAGAGGCTACTCTTGCCTTCACCTTGGGGCTTTGTCTCTACTTCTCTTTCTCACTGTTATACTGTGTCTGGGCAACTCCCTCTGCCCAACCCTTCATGGGTTCTTCAGGACCTCAACCCTTCTGTCTTAGATCCTTATCACAGAAGACACTGAACCACCCTCTACCCTAATCATCACCCAGGACCCCAAGCTTTGTGCATCCAAGACTACACATGTGGGCATTTCCTTCATATTCCCAGGCTGCACAATGCCCCTAGTTCCTTACTGAATAAATGAAGGCCCAGTCAATGTACATTGAATGGATGGGATGAAATGAATGAATTTCAGCTCTCTTCCTGGAATGATCCTATCTAGACACTGGGGGGAACTATTTTGGGGTGCAAAGTATGGAGAGCCACCTCTTTCCTACAGCCTTGGCCCCCAGAGCATGGCAGGCTCTGTCACTTCTCCTGCTCAGCATTTTGGGACTTGGGAGTTATCCATGCACATTGAGCATCAAGGTCAGTATTTTTAGTTGTGATTCTTTAATTTTTGAAAACCCTCCAAAGAGACTTCAGTGATGGGTACATAGTTGATAAATATAAATAAATGTAAGAGCTGCAAAAATAAACCCAGAAAGCTCTCTGTTCTGTTTACCACCCCAGGAGGGCTGCAGAGACGTTCTTACCAGAGAACCAGGGCACACCCCAGCCTCTACAAGAATGAGGAGGTCTGCAGCTGATGACCTCCTACTAGAGTGTAACCTAGTGGCCAGGACACTGGTGGTAGAGTTGACACAGTATGTCTTCTAGCCTTTTCCAAACCCAGAGCCTACACCACACCAGCTGGTCCACACTCTGGGCTATAGTAATCTGGACCATGGATCTCAAGGGATGGCAGATCTCTAGGCATGGTTGGGTTGATAGCACTAGCCACCTTTCCAGCATGCAGGTGATGCCCATGTGGACCCTGAACTCAGTATATCACCGTCAATCAACAGAGAAACTAACCAGGAAGGGCTCTGTCCTTGAGGAGTCCTCGAGCTGGAGAAAAACCATAGGCAGGAGTATTTGGGTGGCCGATGCCAAGTCTAGTGTCCAGAAAAGAGGGCCCAGTGAGGATCCCAACATTGGGGCAGGCCTTTCTTCTAAGGGCAGGACTATGGCCAGTCTTATGAGACATGGTAATGAGCTCCAACAGAGGACTAGCATATACAATATCCTGAGGTCAAGGATGTGTGTAACATTATGGAGCTGGACTTGTGTGGTTTAGAATGAGGCTCCTCTGGAGACAAGAGATAACAGCAGAGGACCTGGGGCCTCCACAGCTCTGCTCTTTGGGATTTATCTGAAGGGCTAGACTAGCCACTAGAGGAACAATGGATATGTTAGAGAGAATTGAATCCTACCATTTGGGGAGCATGCACCTACCACCCTGAAGTCCCTTCAACCTCAGAACATCACCAAAATGGAAACTCAGATTGTTCCAGATAGCCCCGTTGGAATTATCTAAGGATCTTTGACGTACTGGCCCTTTCATCTTGCCCACCATCCACCCCAGCTCGTGTCCTGGCAGCCATAGTGTATCTCTCTGGCTTTCTAGCATCAGAGTCCCACCTGGGGTCAACATCTTCCATCTTTATGAATCTACAGACAGAACTCTCTGAACCTCTGTTGGGGGTCCTTGTCCACTCATTGGCAGATCCTATGTGATAAAGTGATTCCTGGCTTAGCTCACACATACCCTACCACACCTCTGCTGGTATCTGTTGTACCCTTTGATACCCCTCTCTGTCTCTCTCTCAGCCCCATCCTTAATCCCATTTCTGTAAACTGATACCTCCTCCTGTAGGGAGCCCTCTCAGATTCCCTCCACCCAAAGAGGCTGCTCTTCTCTGCCCCTTAGGACACTTTTCTTCCTGTACCACAGCCATCATGGATCTACAACAACCAGATATTGAACATGTAAAGCAGGTTCGGGAAATATTCATGAGAACAGTGATGGCCTGAAGATGTTCCATAATCATGAGCTCTCAGAGGCTGTAACTCCACCTTCCTCTCCCCTCTTTGAATTATGTGGTAGATGGTCCACAGAAGATGAACAATACATACATTATTAATTAAAGTAAACTTTGGGTCTTTCTCCTGGACATTCTTGCATATATTTAACAAATTAAATATTGAAGTAACCGGTGCACCTAAGCATCTATGTTGTGGGTTTTAGTTCTCGACATCCACATGCTATAGCCTTCAGTGGGGACATGCGGCTGGTGTCCTGCAAAGCACATATCTGGATACAGGCTCATTGCCCCGCCTGCTCCATCACAGGGCCACATGTAAATAAGGCCTCTTTTGATCTGTGCTGGTCCATTTGGATCCACGGGAATGAGCAGGGGTCCTCCAGGGAATCGTCTGAGGCTTATGACACATTTGTCATTGTTTCCACACAGGCAGATCCATCTCCCACTGTCTTTTGCCCAGAGCCAGTGGTCTCTGTGGTCTTTGGTAACCATCCCACAAATGTACATGATCATTTTTAATTACCCCACTTTCTCTCTAGAACAGTCTCCATTTCACTCTCATCCTGAGGCAAGTGCCTAACACTCAGATGCACTGCAAGCCTCCTAGGCCACTCTCCCTGCTTCCAGGTCAGCTGGTCACGTCACACCCTCATCCACGTGCACAACCTATACCGGGAGAGGTGCCCCCTGCCTTTCCTGATGCTTTCTCATTCCTTTCAGCCCTTGTTTGACTCCACTCTGTAGACAACCTGTGTGTCAATGGAAAATCTTCCCAGAAGTGTGCTCCACACGCAGACCTATCTGCTCCAATATCCGCCCAGTGTCCTTTTCTGTGTCTTGTCTTTGTCCTGGCTATCTGCTCATCATTTTCTGTACTTTTAATATCCTCTTTATCTGTCCACTTCTGTGCATTCTTGCTGGCATGATCTCGTCCCTGAGTGTGCTAATTTGGTCCTCATTAAGCACGTTGGCTCTGGTTCAGATAAAGGCTCTGGGCGTTGGACTGTCACTGGCTACTGGTGGAGACGGGAAGCCCAGCAATGGCCACCTCCCAGGAACAGTCTTACTTTGTCTCACATCCTCACTGTTCTGTCCTTGCCCCTGGGCAGATACTTACTTCTGTTTTTAAGTCTGATTTCTGTAGTGAAGCTTTTGGGCAGAAACACTAGACAGCATCTCCTCAGGGAGGATGAGAGACATCCCAGCATTGGAGGGTGGAATCCAGCAGCCACATTGAGCTCCTGACCTTCACACGCAGGTCAGTACCCCAGGAACACCTCAGACTCCATGACCACCTGATTTCACTGTCAAGGGAATACCAAGTAACTGAAAACCAGACTGACTGTATACTGTGATGGAACATTCAGGGAGGCCCAGTGACCAGATTCGGACTTAAAACTAATGGAAAAAACATGGTCAGCTGTGTTTAAGGACCAACGTTCAAGTGCATTGATACCTTCATGTGGTCAAGTATATAGGCAGGTCTACACATGTGAATGTCCAGTCACATGTACACATTGACATGTGCTGTGCACATGTGTCTATTTTCACACATGTCTATGCTCTCACATTCACGTGCAGGCTTCCCCCCATATCTGTGCATCAACATTAACATATGTAGGCTAACATACTCACACATTTCCACATGCAAATGCATAGTCACATGTGCATATTTTCACATGCATGCTCCCATGAACACAAGCAGGTGCACACACTTGCACTCATTGCACATGTTAATTAGCATCTAACAAGCTGCACTGGGCACTGGGATTGAGCAGTGAGCTCATGGAGTGGATGGTGCCCCTCTACCGGTAGAGCTTGTAATCTGGAGCAAGGAACAAATGGCGACATGTGAACAGACATATACAGTACGAACAGCAGCATGATGGGGTAGAGCATGCTGCTGCAGGATAGTCTGAACCCTGGTGCAGGAGGTGGATATGCCATTCTATTCTGGAGCAAATAGAACCTCTGGGCTCCAGAGTTTAAAACCTGAGGAAAGAAGGACATGAACAGTGTGGAGAAGTGGGAACCCTTGGAATGATAGAGTCAGAATCCTGTCATTATACACACATGCACAGGCATACACTTAGCAGAATGCAGGCACTGTACATAGATACACAGGTTCAGACATGCACAATACACACAGTGGGTGTATATCACACAGACATGCATGGACACACGTCCACAGACACAGAAATGGTGAATGTGTGTTGTATACATATACGTACCTTTGTGGACACATACACTTGTACACACAAGTGACTGAATATTATATAAAGATACACATGCATTCACACATGCACAGACACACAGTGAGTAGGTATTACACATGGATGCATGTTTGTTCACACCTACACAAACCTGCATGGACACACAGATACAATGTACATACACCTTCAAAGAGCATTAAGCAAACAGAATAGATTTTTTTATAGCACATACATGTAGTTGTGTCTTGTATACACATACTTCTGTAGTGAGAGTGTTGTGTGACTGTGCACACAGAGGTGTTCACACACTTACTTAATGGAAAGACTGTGCATGCAGATGTGATGCCCACTGATGGGTGTGTGTGCGCGCGCGCGCACACACACACACACACACACACACACACACACACACACACACACGATAAAGTATGAGCTGGCGATTCCAACTCAGTCTCCATCCTGCATGCTGCCACAGTCCTCTCATCCTTCTGGCTGTGACAATCAGCCCTCTCACCTGTATCCGAAGCACCACCAAATGCTCTATCTGGCGTAAAAACAGACTCACATCAGACATTTTAGAAAACAAAACACTTCAGACCCAGAGAGAAGTTAATAATGCAAAACAGACATTTCCTGACACTCAGATTTAGTAATTTTTGAAATATTTGCTTTAAACATTTTCCTAACGAGCCCGGGGCACTCAGGAGCTGGCAAGTCTTAGTCCCAGCCCCCGGGTGTCCTGTGTCCTCTGTGTGGTGCCAGCTCTGTCCCACAGTTAATGTATAGTCTTCTCTGTTTTTCCAACAGATACAGGCATGTCTCCTGAGCTAGGTGGGAGAGTGTATGTTATGTACAAAATTGTGTGTGTTGTACCAAACAGCTCAGAGGGGCTGGGGAAACGATCACTGGGTAAGACTGATTATGCAGGCATGAGGCCTTGAGATTGGGTCCCAGCACACATTTAACTATTCAGGCATCCCCTCATACACTGTGAGCCCAGTGCTGTGAGTAGCAGAGACAGGAGGTTGGCTGGGGCTTGCTGGGCACCAGCCTCTCCTCAGGTTCAGTGAAAGTTAACCTCAAGAGATTAAAGCAGAAAGTGATAGAGCTGAGCACTGGATATCCTCCACTGACCTCTGTGTACACGAATTCACGCATATACCACACAAGTACACATTTACCACACATACACACACACAAACACACACGCACATACACACACACAAACACATACACACACACTCACACACAAACACGCATACACAATAAGCAGATGAGTAGCTTCCTCTGTGTACTTCATCAGCATCTTCCTTCTTCAAAACCTTTGACCTTTGACCTTGACGTGTATCCATATACATGTGGACATGGTTTACCCACCTCAGCTTTGTGATTGCTTTCTATTGAGGGAATGCAATGCATCAAGGCTGGTTCCTGTTTGTAATTCTGCAGGGCATCCGGAGAGGTATATCACTGCGTACACATGAGAGCAAGACACCGTTGGCTTCCTTTAAAGCCCTTGCACATCCACATCCCAAGGACCCTAGGACTGCAGCCTCCATGTTCAGTCCGTGTCACCCAGACTCGGCTCAGTTGGCCGCGTGGTTCTTGCTAATCCTGGGGATAAGTTGTGGTGTATCTGCAGCATTTTAATTTTCTTGATTAATAATGAGACTGAGAAGATCTTGGGAGCATGCTAGCCAGCTCTTCACATTTCTCCTTCCTGTGATTCGTCCTTGTTCGGGATGCTGAAGAGCATACTTCTTGGTGATTTTTCAGGAGTGCTTCTCATGTTTTGAATAAAATCCTGTGTTTGGTAGAGTTTCACAACTAGCTTCTTTAATCTCTGTGTTTTATTTTTCTGTTCTGGGTCACAAGATTCTTTTGTCTATGGCGAAGGCCCGCGCACCCACACATGCACTCGCAGAGACCAGTGGTTGACACTGAGTGTCTTTCTCTCTCCTTTCATGTTATTTTTGAAAGAGTTTCTCACTGAACCTGAGATTTGCCCACAAGTTCTATGGATATTCTTGTGTCTCCTCCTCCCAATTATGTGATTACAGGGGCACACTGTCACAGACCACTTTTATGTGGGTATTGGGGTGCCAGACTCAGATCCCCATGCTTGCTCAATAAGTACTTTGCTCACCAAGCCAACACTCTAACACTGCAGTTTTACTTTTTTTTGAAAATTTAACTCTTTATTGATGCTCTGGGAGTTTCACATCATGTACCCCAATTCTGCTCACCTCCCAGTGCCCCCATATCCTTCCCTCACCTCTTTAGCATGCCCCCCACAAAAGAAATTTTTTAAAAAAATCAAACCAAAACAAAGCAAGGAAACAAATATAAACAAAAACAAAGAAAACCAAAACATACAAATAAAAACAAAAATAAAACCAAAACAAAACAAAAACCACCTCCTCACTTCTTCTTTCCCTCCTCTCCAACACCTCTTCATTCGTCCTGGTGGCATTGGGAGCCTCAGTATGTCATGTAGTAGACCCTTTTGTCCAATAAGCTTTACTAGCAAATGTTCATTGCCATAACTCACTGAGTCGTGGAGATACTGTGAGTATTGTTCCACAGGACCGGTCCCTTCACAAGCTCCAGCAGGTCCTAGATGGCATAGAAGTTAGAGTGGGACAACCCATGGCCCAGCTGTGGGCCTGGGTGGTAGCTGAGCTGATTGTTTCGGGCCACTGGGGCCATCTATCTCAGAGGAGGGACCAGAGTCAGCTCCACTAAACCCCTGCCTTTCCTCACCTGTGGAGAGGGGTGGGGCCATCTCTCCAGAGTGCAGGGACCTGCTCTTACATTCCACAGAGCTCTCTCCCACCTCATCCTCTTCTGGTTTTCATAGATTCCCTTTTAGGAGACTTTACCCCATAACAGTATTTTAACATCAATCAAAATCCTCGGCATGACCTCCTTGTCAAAATCCCCCTTTCACCTCAGTGACAGGCAGTTTGGATTGTACTGTCCTCCCACTCCTGAGGCTGCTGAGCTAGAGAATGAGGCTGGCCTGTGGTCACCCACGCGTGCGTATGAACTTGGCCAACTGGTGTCAGCGGAAGTGAAAGACTCTTGTTCAACAAGGTTACACTCAAAGTTGCTTTTGAAACCATAAATGTACATTTGTCCCCAAGCAAAGCACCCAGGGACAGCTGGTACCTGGCCGGTCTTCCAAGGAGTCAGGATAAAGGGTGCAGATGGCTCCCCAATGGCAGACTGATGGCTCCTCTTACCAGCTACCCAGCAGAACAGGGCTGGGAAGGAAAGTGTGTCTCTAAAGAATGCTGAGAGCACAGTGTCAGCCTCGGATGGAGGGCCAGACCAGATAGACCAGATAGAGTCATCTGGGCCTTGCCTGGGAGTTCCTAAATGTGCAGACATGGCATTCCTGTGAGCTGTTCCATAGGCATCTACTGTGACCTTCTGCAGTCTGTGTCTATCTTGGAGCTCGAAGGATGCAGTGCCCAGGCATCTTGCTTCCTTTCTGAGTGACAAGTACTGTCCATGTGGCCCCTTCCTTCAGCTCCTGGGACTGGTGGTAACCGCCTCAGAGTTCTGAGGCTGGCTTCTCACTGTGGAGGAAGGGTCAGTCATAAACCAAAGAGCAAGCAAACACATGATGCAGAAGGAAGTAAAGGTGGGGGAGTGACCACCATGTGTTGCTGGTGTGTCTGGGGACAGCTCTCTGGAGGGGTGACATTCAAGCAGTACAGTGCAGGCGTCTATGTTCTAGGGCAGGATATGAGCTGTGGGTGGCTGGGTCAGTGTGTACCCACATTATTAAATTCTAAGCTGTAAAAACATTATTTTAATTATGAAGCGTTTGAAGCACACAGAATACATCAGAAAACAATTGGACTGGACCTAAGTGTGCACTGTGGTGGTATTGTGTTCCCCAAAATATTGTGTACCTTAATAAACTTATCTGGGGTCAGAGACGGAATAGCCACAATATGAAACAGAGGTTAGGCAGTGGTAGCATACGCCTTTAATCCTAGCATTCCAGAGGCAGAAATTCATGTGTTCAAGGATACACCCAAGCATGGTGACCCACGCCTTTAATCCCAGAAAGTCAGCCTTTAATCCCAGGGAGTGGTGGTAGAAAGCAGAAACGTATATAAGGCGTGAGGACCAGAAACTAGAAGCATTTGGCCTGGAGAAGCGGCCTGGAGAAGCATGTGGCTGGTTAAGCTTTCAGGCTTCTAGCAGCAGTTCAGCTGAGACCTATTTTGGATGAGGGCTCGGGGCATCCAGTCTGAGGAAACAAGACCAGCTGAGGATCCGGTGAGGTGAGATAGCTGTGGCTTATTCTGTCTCTCTGACCTTCCAGTGTTCACCCCAATACCTGCCTCAGGTTTGATTTTATTAATAAGAACTTTTAAGACTCATGCTACAGTGCACCTCCAGAATTACCCCATAAGAATACTGTGTGTGTGTGTGTGTGTGTGTGTGTGTGTGTGTGTGTGTGTGTGTGT
>CABHPH010144983.1:21822-43602 GCA_902168325.1 Peromyscus nudipes
TGTGTGTGTGTGTGTGTGTGTGTGTGTGTGTGTGTGTGTGTGTGTGTTTTAAAGCTGAAACACTTCTCTGCTGGGTTGTGTTGTCTCCAAGTGAACTTTTACGGCCCAGGGGCCTCTCTGCACTCAGCTTGCAAGGTATTCTTTATTCTTTCTGGATTGCCCATCCCGTGCTTGGCCCACATTCATTACACGTGTGTCACTTCCTTGATAATTTTACAGTCCCCTTTTTCTGTGTTCAGATGTGAACTCTTGCAGCTTTA
This sequence comes from Peromyscus nudipes, assembly GCA_902168325.1. Lineage (NCBI taxonomy): Eukaryota > Metazoa > Chordata > Mammalia > Rodentia > Cricetidae > Peromyscus > Peromyscus nudipes. The sequence goes on from CABHPH010144983.1 coordinate 22,083, forward strand.
CACATTGCAGACTACATCTTTATGCCAGAAGTCTGTGTTTACACTTTTTTCTTGGTATCTTCTGTTCATCATTAAGGCTTTTTAATTTAATAGCATTCAAACTGATTAAGCATTTTCTCTGTGGTTTCTGCTCATTGAACCTTGTATAAGAAACTTATCCTACTCCAATGTCATAAAAATATTTTCTGAGATTGTGGTGATATTTTGTGTATGCTCTAACAAATAAAGCTTACTTGAAGATCAGAGGGCAAAGACAGCCACTAGTTAGTCATAGCCAGGCAGTGGTGGCCCACACCTTTAATCCCTGCACTCAAGAGGCAGAGGCAGACGGATCTCTGTGAGTTCAAGTCACCCTGGGCTACACAAGACTGATCCAGTCTAAATAAGAAATAGAGCCATGACGGGTAAGGTGACCTGCTGACGTCCCACGCAACCCAAGTCAGAAGCTCATTTTTTAATAAAAGGGGGACCTGCAGGGCCCTGGCCCCCGCTTTGGGTAACTGTTGCCTTGCTTGCGGACCTTGACCTTGATATTCTCCCTATGCTAATTCCCTGCCAGGTTCCACCCTCCTGAATGCTTAAGGGAAGTTCCTTGCCTGGTACCCTGAATAATGGGCATTAACAGATTAGAAGCAAGATTGTAAAACATCAGTAGCAAACTTCTGCCCTCCAGGGTCCTCCCATTGTGCTATAAGCCTGTATTTAAGACCTCTTCCCCCCTTAAATAAATGACATTCAGCATTTAAAATTAATATATATATTATATATATAATTGAATGAATACTGTGAATGTAATCTATGAATACCACAAATGTGATTAATATCATGAGTGTAATTAATGAATATCATGAGTGTAATTTAAAAAATAAATAAATAAAGTCAAAAAAAAAAAGAAAAGAAATAGAGCCTGGCAGTGGTGGTTCACACCTTTGATCCCAGCACTTGGAATCTCACGACTTTGATCTCACCACTAGGGAGGTGGAGACAGGAAGTGATATGGCTGGGCAGAGAAAGGAATATAAGGTAGGAGGAGACAGGAACTAAGTCTCATTCAGGCTGAGGAGTTGGCAAAATAAGAGGTGGCTGTGGCTTGCTCTGCTTCTCTGATCTTTCAGCTTTCACCCTGATATCTGACTCCAGGTTTTTATTATAAGACCAATTAGGATTTGTGTTTCATGAGATTGTTTTCCAAACTATCATTATGTTTTTATAAGCATTTAGTCATCCTGGATTCCATATCTGTGCACTGTGGTGAAGGGGGTGTATCTTAGGGTTTTATTGCTATGAAGAAAGACCGTAACCACAGCAGCTCTGACAAAGGAAAACATTTAATTGAGGCTGGCTGACAGTTCAGAGGTTTAGTTTGTTATCATTATGGTGGAATGCATGGCAGACTGCAGGCAGGCATGGTGCTGGAGAAGGAACCGAAAGTTTGACCTCCAGATCCTCAGGCAGCAGGCAGAGAATGAGCTGAGACCTCAAAGCCTACCCCTCAGTGACACACTTGCTCCAACAATGCCATACCTGCTCCAACAAAGCCATACCTACTCCAACAAAGTGACACCTCCTAATACTGCCAGTCCCGATGAGCTTATGGGGCCATTTTCATTCAGACTACCACAGAGCTTAACCACAGCATCAGGATGTTGGTGATTCTATGTGCACATAAAGAGCATGGCATGACAATGCATGGAGCCTCTTGCAGGTTCACACATGGTGTACTGTACATGCTCACAGCCATGACAAATTAGCATGGGGATTGCCAGACCTTCAAAGTATTGGGATGTTTTATGAACTTCGGAACTTTTAAAAGTTGAATTATATTTTACATTATAAAGTAAATATAAGACTTTGGGAATGACTGGTAGAAGGCTATAGCTTAAAGCGTTTGGACATCAAGTTGACAAATAGGGAATCTGTGATGTTCAGTGTAATTGCTAGCTTGATAAGCCAAGAATCACCTTGGAAGATAGTCTCAGTGAGAGGTTGTCTAGCTCACATTGACTTGCGGTCATGCCCTATGAGGGATTGTCTTAAGTGTTTTGATTGATGTGTGGAGATGCAGCTTGAAAGTGAGCAGCAGCATTCCTTGTTTTGGAGCCCTGGGCTGTGGAGTAGAGAAAACTTTCTGGGCATGAAGCATACATGCATTCACAGTGCTCTGGACTGTGGCTGTCATGTGACCAGCTGTCTCATGTTTCTCTCAGCTTGAGTTTCCTGCAGTTATGGACTAAAGAGAACCCTCTTGCCTAAGTTGCTTCTTCTCGGGGTATTTTTATCCCAGCAACAGAAACAAAACTAAAACACACATAGGATGGCACCACATGCTCATGTGTGGCTGCCATTACATGTTCACAGTGTTGTTTCACATGCGTATACCCCACACAGAAACTCCTTCCCTCTAAGCAATTAATGGACACACCCCCTCCCTTCTGCCACAGCAAGGCTTCTGCTTAGAATAAGCCTTGCCCTCCACAGAGACCCTCTGTTCTGTTTTGCTGGTTTAATCCATCTCCTGTTTATCAACCAGTTGGATCTACTCTATAAAATCTTAATATCTACTCAGAATATTCATTCCCTCGCATCTTCACTTTTCTAATTAAATTTAGCATCTATTTTCCAAAATTCATTTAAAAAAACTCACTGAGACCTTTATCTGAGTTAATGTGTACTTACAGATTCATTTTGGGGAGACATGCAATGTTTTAGGTACAAATTTATCCAATCCATGAGCCATTCATTTAGGTTCATGTCTAATATTTTGTCCAAATTTCTGTGCTCCTTTTGTTGGGGATGTATCAGTAATGCAAAGATCTTTTTCAATGAGAAATGGTGCATGTTGAAAGCTCACTGTAGCTTCTCTATAAGGATATCACTGATTTTTCTTTCTTGGTCTTCTAAGTCTTGAACCCTATGGGTGTTGGCTAACACACTGTGATCACTCAATGGGAAGGAGTTACCCTATTCCTCACTTGCTGCCCAGTCAGTCCTTGTTTATGGAATGTGACCACTGCCAGGGACTACTTAAATATATTTGAATCATCTATGAACAAATAGGAAGATCCATGGTTTCTCCCATCCCAGTGGTAGAGGCAAAGATCAATCAAGACATCCATAGACAATGCTGCTGAGTTTGGTGTTTTGCCACTGATTCTTATTTCTTTTACGTGGCTCTCTTCTGTGGCCTTGCCCATCATCAGTGGGGCAGTACAAGGTGATGGCTGTAAATGGCTTGTCTTCCCCCATCCTTCCCACTGGCTGGCTCTGTGTTCCTCCTTCCCTCTCAAACCAGATTCCACACGTCTATCCAGTGTACTGCTACTTCTCATCCATACAAGCTCTGCCTTCCAATCTGAACACACATTGCACATCAGCTGGTCGACCCAGCATCCCCTAATGCCCTGATCACATCTGAACAGTCTCAGGCCACTTCTCCTTCTGCCCATTCTGTCAGATCACGTCATGCACACTCTGCCGTGCTTCATAGCTATGTGGTATTGGACTACATGGTATACCACCATTTATTTTAAACTACCCAGGGTTGCTGGACATGCCCTGGTGTTCTATGTTTTCTTCAAGGATGCAAACACACATGAACATATGCATTTAAGTTGTTCTGATTATCCCTTGGGATAAATTCCTTAGATGGAAGCGTCACTGTGTTGCCACTGGCAAAGGTGTCCTTGGTCATAACAATAATGATTCTAAACTTTGCCTGCCTGTCCTATGCATCAGGAAACCTGTATTAAAGACTACTATGAATTTATTACCATCATCCTATTATAAATTTATCACCATCATCATCATCATGTATATATGTGTGTAGTATATGTATGTGGTATAGTGTCTGTACACATCTGCATGCATGGATGCTTGTACCCATGCACACATGGAGGCCAGAAGAGGATGCCTGTGTCTGCTTTATCGCTCTCCATATTACTCCCTTGAGGCAGGGTCTCTCACTGAACCTGGTGACCCCAGAAATCCTCCTGGTGTATCCTCTTTGAGACATTCCACTCACTCTTTAGGAAATCACAGGTGGGATCTCTAACCTTCACCTGGGTGGAGTTACAGCCATAGTAGAAACTCAATAAACATTCTCTAAGCCCATCTACAAGCACAGCCAGGAGCTCCATGAAAGGCAGAGCTTGCTTTCAGATGTTAATTGTGTGGTTTAATAATGATTTCCATTAATTACACTATTAATTTTCTGAACCTAAGCTCTAGGGCCATCTGGCTCTGACTTTTGTCCTTAGACAAAGCCAATGGCATTGACCTTTGAGGTTCTGGAGATAGAAGGCAGGCAGAGTCCCCTCTGGATTAAGTCACTCCAGGGCAGAGTTGGGTCAATAGCCATTAGGAGGTTGTGATCACCAGCCTGAGGATATTAACGGTTTTGTATAAATTACCCCAGAATTAAAAAAAAAAAACAAAACACTTCAGAATCCCTTATCCTCCCCCCACAGCATTAATTAAAGATGTTTGAATAGTAGTAAAACTTGAAAGAGGGATTTGGTGCTTTGGTTGTAATTAAGTTTAGCTTTTCTGTAAGGCCCTCATGATGCTGATTTTAGATTTTGTCTGTCTGCCTATCCTATGCATTAAGGAAGTTGAATTAAAGACTCCTTCTCCTTCTCAAATCTCACACCTAAACTGAAGCAGCAGCAGTCAGGGAAAGGAAGTTGGACATGGGCAGAGGCCATCAGCTTGGTTCCTTCCAGGAACCACCCCAGGGAACAATTCTCGGAGATAGAAAACTATGACAGATCACTTTGATCCACTGTGAGCCATCAGAGGGAATGGTCAGGGATTCCCATGTCCTTTTCATCTCCACTCCAACTTGGAGATCCAAAATCTGCCAGTTACAGCAAAGAACCCATACTTAAAGTAGGCAGGGATTGAAAGCATAGTCCAAACAGGAGGCCCCACTCACCATGGCTCACACTGAGAAATGCGCACCCCATGGAGCCAACAGGGAAGAAAATGGCATCTGGCAGAGTGGGAATCCACTCCCAAGGCATGGTGATGGGTCAGAGGGGCCTTTGCTTCCAGTTAACTGATGCCAAGTTTCCAAACAGGGAGCAACCACTCCACACTCTACTTAGCCAGGTTTCTGACTACAGCTGTAAGGCTGCCTCAGCATACAGGTTGTCGTGTGACACTCTTCCTGGGATGTCAGCAAACATCAGATAGGGAACTGACACTAGACCCAAGTAGAGATGCCACCAACGTGCAACTTGGTAAACAGAAGAGTTTTATGGGGGTTACTTACAGGAATATGGGTGAGGAGTTACTTACAAGAACAGAAATAACTCCTACATCTGTATCACCAAATGCTAACCCCAGCACAGGTGACAGCTCATGAAATCTGGAAACCTGGAACATACTGCATAGCCTTCAGGAGTCTCAACAGGTTGTATATTGTTCTATCCAGATAGTTTGGTTGATCTGAGCCTCCTCCAAGCAGCTCCACTGATCTGAGAGCTCCCCCATCTCAGCAGTTCTTGCTGCTTACGAAGCTCGAGAAGTGAATCAAGTCAGTTTCAAGGACTTCCTGAAGCTTTTGAATTGTTTGCTTCCTGTAGGATAGAATGTTTTACCTCTTGTTAAAACATCCTGTTGTTTTCACCTCCTCTTTAACATCCTGCATTTGAACCAGCCTTCCTACAAGATAGAAGGTTTTAATTCTAGGGGATTTTGCTACACAACTCAGATACAGATAAGGGAGAGGCTATGGGCAGCCCACAGATAGTTCTGGAAATGCCATCTTCTCAAAGGTGTTCAGTCAAGGAGTCAGAGAAATATTTGATAAAAAATATGATAACTCCCAGATGCTTGCAGTAAACCATAGGTGCGAGCAGAAAACATAGCAAGAAGGCATGTCAATCACAGTCAGAAAACACTGAGAGCCCCTCTGATGCTGGGCACTGGGACAATGTGGCAGTCCACATAACTTCCTGCTGAATTGAGGTGACATGAATGAAGATGGTCACAGGTAAATATGAGTGTCATACCTGCCACAGCTCTATTCAAGCTCAGGGATGGGGTGAGGGTCCTAGAGGCAGTCACAGCCCAGGGTCAGAGGCTCAGCAAAAATGAGTGAGTAGCCACAGGTTGCCCAGCTTGAGGTCATGCCCCTCTGTTCCAATGACAGTGGGCACCTGAGCAGGTATATGGAGGGTTGTGTTAAATGTGAACTGAGCTCAGGGTGGCTGTGTAGAGGTGGAGTGGAGCAGGAGACCTCCTAGCAAGGCCCTGTTCCTTCAGATTGTTGGACCTGCTGCACGGCACCCACAGCCACCAGGAAGGAAGTTCACTGCTGGCAAAATAGGGATCAGGACACAGCTGGAAAGCAAACCTGGGTCCCTTAGTGAATCTCAGAAGAGGAGGTGTCAGCTCACAGACAACCCTGGGTTTCTGGTTGGGATCGTAGCGGGTAAGGGGATTACAACAAAGCTAGGTAAAGACAGTGAACACGGCTGAGTGACAGATGCCACCCAGAGGAGACAAGATAGTTTGGGAAATATATGAAAACACAGAGAAAAAGTGGTAGTCAGAAGCAGTCGACACACACTGGTAGAAAGTTCTAGAAGGCAAACTTACAAATTGCCTTCAATTATAACATGGTCATGAGGAGAAGGCGTTGGGGGACTCTGGATGATGTAGATTCAGGAGATTTTTGCACCCTTTCCAAAGAGACCTCAAAAAATCCAAGAGCACTTGCTTGGTATCCTACCGGCTGTGGAACATCATCTTGCAGGGTAGAAGACAACCTCTATGTTTTCAGAAAATACTGCATGTTGTTTCTTGGACATGAGACCATTGCATTGTCAGCAGTGTTCCTTACCACAATGACCCACCCAAACACACACACACACACACACCATGGGCAAACTCTTCTTATGAATTCTGACCAGGTAGGTGAGAAGGAAGCAGAGGAAGATGGGAATCCAGAATCCAGGCCTTGGCAACTTCTTCTCAGCTTCCAAGCCACAGACAACCCATCTGTGCCTGGGTACAAGCATGTAGAACAGGGACCAAGCTGCTTCTTCTGTAAACTGGCCCAGCCACACCTCCAGGCACAGACAAGAACCCTGAAGCAGCAGGGAAGACCAAAACCCTCATTCAATAATCCTGATGGAAGGTTCTCATGAAATTGAAGATGAGCCAAGTCCACAGTGCACTATGGATACCTTCCACTGCCAATCACAGCCTGAGCCAGAAAGAATAGCTTCCCACTTCTAAAGGAAGCTCTCTCACTTAGTGAAAATGTCTTTCTATTTAAAAATGTGTTCTGTGTTTGGTAGTTGGTGTTGGTGCATACCTTTAATTCCATCATTCGTGAGGCAGAGACAGGTGGATATCTGTGAGTTTGAAGCCAGCTTGGTCTACAGAACAAGTTCCAGGACAGACAGGACTATTACACAGAAAAATCCTGTCTCAAAACACACACACACACACACACACACACACACACACACACACACACACAAAGTGTTCTGTGGGACACTGATGAGGCAGTAAACGTAGTTATCCTGATGATGCTGGAACATGTTTTGGTCAAATACGTCCATTTTATTCATGTATATTTCTTAATATCCCCATTGATTTGTTCTGCTCATTATAATAGCCTTTTCTACCAACCCAAAAATCATTGGGATATTTCTATGCATATGGATATATTTGTGTGTGGTGATTTGAATGAGAATGGCCCCCATATGAGCATATGTTTGAGTATTTGGTTCCCAGTTGATGGAACTATTTGGGAAGGATTAGGGCATGTGGCCTTGTTGAAGGAGGTGTACTTTTGGGAGTGGGCTTTCGGGTTCCAAAGGTTTATAGCAATCTCAGTGTGTTTTCCCTTCTGCTCCTCTCCCCCTCCCCTGTCTGTTTCCTATTTGTGGCTTGAGATACGAGCTCTCAGCGGCCCCTGTTGCCATACCTTTGCTCTGTCATCATGGACCCTGACCCTTTGAAGCCGCAAACCCAGTTAAAGGAGTATTTTATGAGTTACCTTGGTCATGGTGGGTTTGTCAGAGTAATATAAAAGTCACTAAAACAGTGTGTATGCATGGGCAGTACTGAGGTAAACTGAGTGCTCCAACCGCGCTAACAGAAATTGGGTGTTCTAACAGTACTGGCGTTAACTGAGTGTTCTAACACTCACTGGGTGCTCCGACAGTCCTGTGTGGCTACTTCTTCACTCCCTCTTCCTTAGTCACTCCACCTCCTAAAATTTCCTTCCACATAAATTCCCCCAACCATCTTCTTCAGCGTCATTTTTAGTTCATTTGCCTTTTTTTTCCCTCTGGCTCCTCTGTGTTCTCCATAAGATGTATATTATCTTTGTAAACAGAAAAATTCAATAAAACCTGGCCATAAACAACATAGAAAGCAGAATTCCAATTTTAGGGGAGAAATGATATACTGTCATAGGACAAAGCCTGAGAGAATTTAAGCCAGCTGCTAACCAGGCCTGCTTAGTCACTATTGATCAGTGCCCATTCATGAACAGTCCTTGCCATCGCGCTTTTTTGGGGGAGTATTTGTTCTTTCACAACTAGGAAGCAAGCTATGTCTTTTTGTCTTCAAGATGTCTACTAACAATTTTTAATTATGTGAATGTGTGTGTCTGTGTGGGGGTGTATGGATGTAGGTACAGGTATCTGAGGAGGCTAAAGTCATTGGCTCCTCAACTGTGAGCTACCTGCCATGGGTGAATTCAGGTCCTCTGGAAGAGCAGCAAATGCTCTTACCTACTGAGCCATCTTTCCAGCCAAAAGTGGTATCTGGGTGCTTTGGATCTCTCCCTCTCTCTCTCTCTCTCTCTCTCTCTCTCTCTCTCTCTCTCTCTCTCTCTCATGTGTGTGTGTGTGTGTGTGTGTGTGTGTGTGTGTGTGTGTGTGTGTGTTGCTGGAAGTTCAATTCAAGGCCTTGAGCATTCTAGTTAAGTGTTGTACCACTGAGATATCATCCAACCCATGACCTATTTCTTTACTTTGGAAATCCACAGCAATGTGTGAGAGATGGAATCCCATCTGGGTAGGGAAGGAGACTGGATTCACAGTGGATTAAATAAATTCATATGAGACGTCCATGGACCAGGGTTGTACCAGAATGCATTTGTACTGTGAGAGTGCCAGGAACTCCGTGAGGACTCGTGAGGCTCTGAGGCATGTGCAAGGGCCATATATGGAGCTTCCTGACGGGCCTCCCTAAGTCCATCTTGTCCCATGAGGATCACTAGCATTTCTTCAGCAGATTTTACTGCTATGAGTCAACAGCAGTAGGCCGGGTCCTGACAGGCTCTCTGTGAGGTCTGTGAGATCAAGAGCTGCAGAGGGACACAGTGCAGACACACAGATAAACAAGGACAGGGTAGCAAGAATAACATCTGGCACACTGAGGAAGGTAAGATGTTCAGACCAAGGAGGAAGCCTTGGCTGCTGGTTATGGTCTTTTAGCTGTTTATTGAGATCATAAGTGATCTGTAAACATGGTTGTATTGGTTAGTTTTTTGTCAACTTGACACAAGCTAGAGTCATCTGGGAAGGAGAAGTCTCAATGGAGAAACTATCTCCATCAGATTTGCTAGTGGATAAATCTGTGGGGGCACTTTCTAGATAAGTGACAGATCAAGGAGGGCCCAGGTCACTGTGGGTGGTGCTATCCTTGGGCAGGTGGTATAAGAAAGCAGACCGAGCAAGGAAAGAAGAGGAAGGCAGTAAGCAGCGCTCCTCCATGGCTTCTGCTTCAGTTCCTGCCTCCAGGTTCCTGCCTTGAGTCCTTCCCTGGCTTCCCTTACAGGCGACTACAACCTATAAATAAAACCTTTCTTCTCCAAGTTACTGTTGCCAGGGCGTTCCATCACACCAACAGACACCTGATTAAGACAATTGCCATCAGAAGTGTCTGTCACACTGTACGCTGCTCAACCATCGCCACCATCCCCCTCTACATCTTCCAGGCAGGACCCCCATGCCTGTTCATTAGTAACTACCCACTGCCTCCAACACTCAGACCAGCAACCCCATTCTGCTTTCTGTTCCGTGACTTTGCTTTCCTGAGGACCTTGAATAAGCGAGTTCTAGAATGTTAGTGGCTTCTGCACCATTTCATGAACTATGGATGACAGTTTCAAGTTCATCCAGGCCACTGTCACTGTTGTGCTTCACCCCACTTCAAGACCCAACAATATTGCACCGTGTGGTGGATATGGTGGTTTGTGGTGTCGTTCACCCACAGGCACTCGGGTTGTTTCTACTATTTCGTGAACATCAGTAGTGTGTGACATGGGATACTTGCCTTGTTTGTTTCCTCCAGGGCACCTTCCGTGTGGGAATAGAATTGCTATGTGCCAGTTCTCTGCTTAGCTGCTTGAGGGTTTACCATGCTGCATTCACCAGTGGCTGCAGGACCATATTCCCCAGCACTGTCAGTGTCCCTACATCTCCGTGTCCCCGCCAACACTTGTTACTGTTGGCTTTGCTGCATGCAGCCATCCTTGTGGTTTGAAGGGGGGACTCGCTGAGGTCAGAAGCTAGGTTTGCCTACCAGGGCTGGCCCGGAGGCTCCCTGCCAAGCCCTCTGCCCACTTTTTAGCGGACTTGGGGTTCCCCATCAGGCTGCTGTATCCATGTCATTCCTTTGCTTTTAGTGTAATTCATTTCACTATAAGCTGGGATGATTTAACGCCCTACCGTGGCTGAGCTCATAGCATTCCTGGAACTTAGACAGAGCTTCTCAAGGGTCAAAATGACCCAGCTTCCACTCATCCCTGTTCATCCTCACAGGATTGGCATCAGGATTAAAGAAGAAAGGGTTTGTGGCAGGGTTTTGAACAGTCTAAAGTGTTTTCCTAATCTGAGTAAATACTGTCATTATTTGTGGCTGTTTTTTGACTCGCATAAGCCCCTCAAGGCCCCTCGAGCTGGCCCATCTTTCCTCAGAGCAGAACTTGGGCAGGGAAGGAGACTGGAGCTGGGAGGGAAATGTGGGGCAGAATTATCTGTAAGCTGACAGGCTGCTGCCCCCATGCCCCCGGACGGCTGATAAATAGGGAAAGCGAAGGCGGTTTCCCTCCCACAGCTTTTGAAGAGTCTCAGGGCATTTTAAACCCTTGAAAAGCACTTAGCCGATAAAAACTGCTCTAATGAACCACAGACAGGCCCTTGCCGAGGCTCAGCCCACTTAGACAGTGACAGGCAGGACTTGGCTCAGCCCAGGCTATCCCAGGAGACAAGCTCTGGGCAGAGAGCTCAGGAGCTCAAGGCTCTGAGTCCTCCCTGCAGGATTCACTTGGTTTCCTATCTCTCCTGTCCCTTGTCCTTGCTCTCGGTGAGAGACCAGGCAGGGACTCAAGGCAGAGCTCAAGTGTGCCTTATTCCTGGCAAGAGCAGATGGTTCAGGCTGGTTCTCCCTCCCTTCCTCCTTTCTCCTTCCCTCCCTCCCTGTCTCCTTCTCCTCCCTTTCCTCTCTCCCTCCTTTCTTCCTTCCTGTCTTCCTTCCTCCCTGACTTCCTTCATTTCTTTTCTTCTTCCATCCCACCCTCCCTGCCGTCTTACCAGTCTTCCTTCTGTCCATTCTTTTACTCTTCCTTCGTCCCCCTCCCTGCCTTACCTACATTCCTTCCCATTCTGTCTTCTATTTTTCCTCCTCCGAGCTGCAGTGAGCAGGGTGCATCATTTTGTGGCATATTTAAAACTCAGGAGCCCACTTCCCCCTGTGACTGCCTGCCTTGTGTCTAAGAACATGGTCCCTTTCAGTCTATCCCTGGGCGCCTGTGTGTACTGCAGACTCTCCTGGCTTATCTCCCTGATCCCCGCACTCATTCTCCCCCTCTGTGGACTTCTAGTAGATGTGTGCACCACTGAGCTGAATGTAAGCTCTAGGTTTGCATTTTGAACTGTACACAAGGGTGGCATGTACACCAACCCACTCTCTCAATGTGTTCATGCAGACACCCATCCTGTCATGTTGCCATAATTCTTTTGTGTCAGTCTTTGTGTAACATCATGGTAGGAGCCAATGTGTGAGGGCCTGTGGGCCAGCCTTATAAATAAAACTTTATTAGAGCACAGTCATGCTACTTCCATCATGAGTCCTCTGCAGCTGCTTTTGAATTCCAGTGGCTCAGTTGTGTGGTTACACCAGGGCCCATGAGACCTGCAAAGTCTCTTATCAAACAATGGCACGTGGTCCTACATGGCTGTTCTTGATTCAGCTAAGACATAGGCAAGTGGTAGCTCCCATTTGTGTCTCCGAGACCATGTCTGAGTCAACTTTGGGTAAAGACCTAGAAAGGCAGGCAGCAGTCACTATGATGGTCATCTTTGTAAACAATGTTTCATGGGCTCCAAACTATTGTGCAAAGTCTCCCTCATCCCCAGTGGTCCTGGCTTTCTGCTGATTGGCTGGAGCAAGCTGGACTCTCTTGCAGGGAGCACAATGGACTTTATTGCACTGCTGTTTCCTCAGTCTTCAGGAAACAGGTCTGCAGCCCATGCTACGTGGCATATGGAGTCCCTGAGTGGGAATTTCAGAGGGGCTTTCCAGGAGGTTTGGGTGAATGAAGTATTTGGGGTTACCATGGTAAAGCAGGGTGGTGTAGGCATCTGAAGCAGCTGTGAGGAGCAGGCCCTGCATGGTGATCATCCACTAGGCATCAGGGCTCCTCTACAGTGTCCAGAGCATCAAGGAAGGTGTGTGTCTCTATGTGGACAGACATCGATCCGCACCCCCTCTTACTCAGTAGAGAAGATTACTAACATCTTGCAGAATGCAATCCATGACCCAGAGGTAGTTTGGGATGTTACTTCTCACCCATTGTCTGCCAAAGTGGAGACTTAGATGGAGAGGATAGCCTTGTAGGCAAGCACAACCATCTATCCAGGAGTGGACCCATCACATCTGGACCAGGGAGTCCATTCACAACACAACTTGCCAACTGTGAGAAAGTGAGGAGGGTTGAGCAGGGTTTGCATTAAGGAAACTGACTTTGGCAGTGATGAGCCTGGTCTGTGCTCATTAAGAAGCAGAGATGGGTCCTGAAGTGAGGCTCTCTTGGGGGTGCTGATTATTCCGAGAACTCCTTGTGTTCACATGGTGCAGAATCATGTGGAAGAAAAGGGGCCTGCCAATGATGCCTTACTGTTTTACACACACACACACACACACACACACACACACACACACACACACACACACACACATACTACTACCACCACCATCATCGACTGGGTGGATCTGATAATAATTTTTTAATCAACATTTGGGGACCGAGTCCCTAAACACTTAGTGATGTTTGCCTGGTAGTGTCTGGGGTGTTTCTAGAAGGCATCCGTTTTGGGACTGATGGGTCTAGCACTGTTCTTTGAGGCCTGAGCTGAATAAGCAAGACCAAGAAAAGGAGATTTCCCATCTACCTGCAGTGTCTCCTTCTGCTCTGGACTGTTCCTTACATGTCTCTCTCCTCTACTTAGGGCTTTGGACTCTGGGTGAAGTGCTCCATGGCTTTCCTAGGTTCTAGCTGTCTCCTGGCAGGTGATGGCATTAGTGGTAGTTTGAGTGTCTCCCATAAGCTCATATATTTGAATATTAAGTACCTAGTTGGTGGTATGGTTGGGGAAGCCGTGGAACATTTAGAACCACTGAGGCTGGGAAGCTTGTGTCAGAATCAGGGCCCTTATGAGGAGGTCCTGAGAGGTCATGCCTGGATCTGTGACAAGGAAGCATGGGTTGAAGGGGACACCGAAAGATATTGGAAGTGCCAGAGCCATGAGAGATCTGCTAAGGAGAGCTGTATAGAAGAAGGGGAACCAGCCTATGAGAGAGATGTGTGCCCCAGGCAGCAAAGCTGGAGAGGCAAAGGCATAGAAGCCTTTAGAAACTTACAGGATTTGCTTTGCTGGGTTTGAGTCTTGCTTTGGTCCAATATTTCCTACTATGCCCTCATTCTTCCCTTTTAGAATAGGAATGTGCTTTTGTATATTGGAAGTTTCTAAATTGATTTATTTTACCAGGCAACACAGTCAAGAGATTGCCTTGAGTCTCAGAAGAGACTGGACTTTTGGACAGTCTTGAGACTGTTAAAGATTCTGGAGACTTTTGAGGTTGAAAAAATTTTGTGTCATGAGATGACCATTAGTCTATGGCGGGGAAGGGGATGGGGCTTGTGGTGGTTTGAATGAGAAATAGATCCCATAGACCCGTGGATTTGACCACTCAATCCCCAGTTAGTAGTGCTGTTTGGGAAGGTTATGGAACCTTTACCAAGTGGAGCCTTGATGGACAGGCTCTGAGGTTCTATATCTTGGACCTACTTCCTGTTCTCTCTGCTTCCTGTGCATGGATGAAAATATGAGCAACCAGCTTCCTGGTTCCTCCATCATACCTTGTCCTCCACGGTGGACTCTGTCTCTCCAGAACTACAAGCCAAAGTAAACCCTTTTCTTCTCTCAGGTGATTTTTGGCATTTTATTACAGCAACAGAAAAATAACGAATACAGGACTCTCCGCTGCCCATAGGCCAACTTCTTATGAGTGTTTCTTTTTAGTAGACCCAGTGAGTTCCGTGTCTATGGCTAGTCTGAGCACTAGAGGACCTGCCCTTTCAGTACACTGCAGATACTGTGGTAGACCAGGGAGGAAGATACAACACAGGCTAGGGACGAGAATCACTCTCTACCCCATTCTTGCCACAGACAAAAGGAGAGTGTGGACATGGGAGTCTTGGTCTCTCCTGCTGTCCTGTTCCTCCATGTCCTGTTCCAAAGTGAAGCTAGACTCCAGTGAGCTGGAATCATCCAGCCCTTTGCTTACAAATTGGGCACAGAACCCATAGGAAGCCTGGGTGCCCAGCGTGTTGCAGAGCTTTCCTGGGGGGAAGTGGTGGGGATGAATCTCTCCAGAGTTGCTTTCAGCCATGCACTCCTGTGACTCCGAATCAGAGCTGTTTGTCTGGAAAACAATAGCAGACAATTAGCAAGGAGAGAACAGAAGCTCCTTGCCACAGCTCACTGCTTTTACCAGGGCCTCACCACCGTGTCACTCAGAGCAGGTTCTCCCCAGGGACACACAAGAACCCTTGGAGCTCAGGGCACGGTCTCAGCACTGCTCGGGTGTGTCTGCTGTCCCTGGAAGCCGGTGATAAGTCAGGAGGTGCATGTAACTTGGCTGATGGCCGGGACGTGCATGCGTGGGCACCCATCTATGAATGTGTATATGTCTCTTTATGTGAATATGTGCATGGGCATGCGTGTGTATGTGTGCATGTGTCTCTGAGCATCCTTGGGTGTACGTGCATGTGTATATTTGCGTGCATGTTGCATGTGTGCATGTGTCTATGCTGCACACAGAGATAGCCAACTTGCCTTGCCCTCACCTTTTCCCATTCCCAGGCCTTTCACATGCACAGGAAAGTGGTGGAAGAGATGAGAATCCTGAAGTAAAAAGAAAAATAATGGCCTTGTAGGGGACAGCCACAGTTGTGTCCAGGCTGTGTCTGAGCAGCCACCATCCATGTCCGGTCCAGGAGGGTCTTGAGGACAGTTCTGAGGACCTTGCCTCATGTTTACCCTCACCGACCATGCTTAGTCCTTCTGTGTAATACCTCCTGTGCATTTATTTACTGATGGAAAACTGCGATACACCTGTGACGGTTCATCTCAAGCGGCAACCTGATGAGATTAGAGTCACCTCGGAGACGGGCCTCCGGGCATGCCTGTGGGGGATTATCTTGATTAGATTAAATGAGGTGGGAAGACTCGCTCTCTGTGGTGGTGGGGGGGAGCACCATCTCATGGGGTGGGATTCCCGACTATTTCAAAAAGGAGACGGTGAGCTGAGCACCAACCTTCCTGTGTGCACTTCCTGATCTGGATACAGTGCCATCAGGGGTCTTAAGCTCCCATTGCTGTGTCTTCTTCAGGGACTGTACTCTGTAACTATGAGCCAAAAAAAAAAGACCCTTCTCCCTAGCCAAGCTGCAGTTGTCAGGGTGTTTTATCATAACAACAGGAAAGTAACTAGGACAATACCAGTCTGAGAAATGGGTGCATGAAGGTGACAGGAGGGAGGAGCAGGCTAGCCCAGATAGACACACAGGAGAAGTCACTTAGAGACAGGGAGAAAGGAAAGGATCCACGCAGAAAGTCAATTATGTTAGTGTATCTCTGCTATTGATTCTACATTCTAGGCCTGGGGGAGGGGACAAACCTAATTTCTGTACCGCTAATGGCTAAAATGACAGATGGTGGCATCGAGGCCGCTGGCAGCAAGAATCTAATTTCCAGAGATCTCTGTCATGGAGACAGACATCTGAGCAGTTCGTGGGATGGGACCTTCCTGCCTGCTTCCAAGGTCACCGTGTTCTTGCTCCACGCTCACTCTCAAATCAGTGTCCGCTTGCGCGTGTCCTGCCGTGTTGCCCCAGAAGTTGCAGGGAAGGTACTCCCGGTCTGTTCTCGTCAGCCCACAGGAAGACAGTGCGGAAATCAATCAGGACACCCTTCACCCTTGCACAGGGTTGGCTGCTGTGGGCCTGGTGTCCTGCAGCCTCTGGAGGCAGCTGGAGTGACAGCCACGTCCTCACTGCTGTCTGAGATACAATTATGTAGAGAATGCATTTAATGCTCCACTGGGCAACTTGGTATAAAACAGTTTAATTTTTCACTGAAATCTAAATTTGCTCCCAGACTGTATATTTTTCTATCACATTAGATGATCAATCTGAGCAGAAATCCAATTTTAACTCCGTA
The DNA here is from genome assembly GCA_902168325.1 of Peromyscus nudipes. Lineage (NCBI taxonomy): Eukaryota > Metazoa > Chordata > Mammalia > Rodentia > Cricetidae > Peromyscus > Peromyscus nudipes. The sequence goes on from CABHPH010144983.1 coordinate 38,840, forward strand.
CCCTCTCTGCCACTGTTCCTCCCAACTCCTCTTCCCTCAGATCTCCCTGCCTCACCCAGGAGAACCCCCACCTCTGGGCTATTCAGAATAGAGGATGAGGAGCCCCAGGTGGCATCCAGATGCATCAGGGCCAAAGTGACCCAGGTCTCTCTCGGGCTAAAGACTGATAGTGGGTCCCCAGAGCTGGGATGAAAATGCCTGCCTATGTGTGTCTGGATGTGTCTCTAATGGCAGGAGATCGTGTGACCCAGGAGGCCTCCTCAGCCTGCATGGACTAGGCTGTGGTGTGGACTTGTTTAGCGTAGTCTCAGGCAGGAGAGAGCACATGCTGGGCTCCCAAACTGTTAGATGTGGTTGGTTCTCCTGCAGGAGTTCAGAGCAGAAAGCCTTGCTCTGGTCTGGCAGGTTTTGATGGACAGGCCAGGCGAGAAGACAGATGCCCTCATATCCCTTCATGCCTTGAGACTCTCCCATCACACTGTGACCTTGGCTGAGTGGTATCAGCGGGACATACAGCCCTCCTCCCCTTGGACACATGGCTGGCTGGTTTGGGAGCCTTTGGGAATGGATGGCAGGTTTATCTTTTGGCAAAATGTCATGGCATTGTGCAACTAAAGGCGCCATCCTTTCATGGTCTCTTCCCATCTCCAAAGTCACAGAACAGCAGGTCCTATCAGAGCTTCTCCTGTCTCCCTAGGGACTATAATGTGGGTGGCCAGAGTGCACATCTGTGGGGTACCCAGAGCCCACATACCACATGGTAAATTCTTTTTGCTTTTGTCCTTGGCTTCCCTGAGTAAATGCTGTGTATTCTCTCATGCCACCAGGGAATGTGTCCTCATGCCTTGAACCCATATGAGGGAAGGGTATGCATTTTGGCCCACTAGGGAGGTCAGAGCACTAGGTGGGGCCCTGTTTGCATTTGGCTCTGGAATAGCTGGAGCTCTTTGGGCCGTGGCTGGTCTGTAATGAAGAGAAGCTGCTCCCTTCCTTCTTTATGTTCTAGATTGCTTTCTGTCGACCTTATAAAGCACCATGACGAAAAGCAGCGTGAGGAGAGAAGGGTTTGTTTCATGTTGAATCTGACAGCCCATCAGGAAGGGAAGTTGGAGCAGGAACCTAGAGACAGGAACTGAAGCAGAGGCCATGGAGGAACACGGCTCCCTTAGCTCGCCCTCTTTGCCCATTGTACTTTCTTATACAAATGTCCAGAGGTGGCACTGCCCTCAGTGGGCGGGGATCTCCCACGTCAACCATTAGTCAGGAAAACGCCCCCACAGACTTGCCTACAGACCACTTTCTTAACTGAGAGTCCCTCTATTTAAATAACCCTAGCCTGCGTTAAGCTGACAAGAAAAGAAAATTAACCAGCATACTTCATCAAGGTCCAAAGAGGGGAAGAAACAGGAGTCAAGGGAGAGGCCACAGCGGAGTCTCTACAGAAGCCGTGGTGACACCTTTTCCATCTTCTGGGTGAGAGCCTGATGGTCCAAGGTTAGTTAGCTCTCATCCTGAGTGTCCAAACTGTCTGCAGGATGTCATTACACCCCGCTTGACTCTGGTCCCCATGCTACTCCCCACATCGCACTGTCTGAGAGAGGGCAACCATAGGCCAGCTATCCTCACGTAAGAAAATCCCGAGTGCCTCAGTTTCCCCAGCACTGGGCCTGGCTGCCACTGCCCTGTATTTCTCTGAGAAGAGGAAACAGAAGCTAGATTCATCAGAGGCCTTGCATACGTGCTCAGAGTCAGTTGGAATGTGCATGTGACTTGGGGGGAGGCACCTTTACAGGAAGTATGACACCAAACCCCCAGGCATGGAGTAAACAGAGTGGGAAGAGGCATCAAGACAGCTGCATCGCGTCGATGTGTCTCTAGCGCATATGGGGGTTGTGGGGGGGATGGATGCCATGGCAGGAGGAATGGCTCCATCTAGTGCAGGCTCTCACTCTCAAGGCCTTGCCTTAGAGCAGGGGTCTTCCTGGGCTAAGGGGAGAGCAGAACTAGGAGGCCCACACTGTTTGCTCCTGCTCCCTGCGGTGGGGGTGTTCTGAGACAGCTGTATCCCAGCCTGCATTACACGTCTCAAGCCAGAATTGATGGAGTGAGACCAGACGGGGTTGCCGCCCCCACCCCAGGGTGCTGCCCTAGGCCCAGCACACCCAGGAGAATTGCAGGAAGGTGTGAGAAGGCAGGCATTTGGGTGGACAGGAGATAGCTTCACCGTGGGTGCTGTTGGCCATGAAGCTGTATATATGAAGGATAGTGAAGCAGTAAGAAAAGAAAGTGCTGGAAGGAAGCCACAGGCACTCCTGCCTGAGGCTGGTGGAGAGAGCTTGACACTCAATAGCGCCACACACCCAAGGAGATGCCAGGGCACTGGGAAAGGAACAAGGGCATACAGTGAGCAGATCCTCAAGAGACTTCTTGCTGCCATCTGTGGGTGGCTTTTCCAAACCTGAACTGAAACCATAAATGCCATCTATAGCATTCCAGGGTGGGAAGGAGCAATGTTGTGATAAAAGTGCCAGAATACACTTGGCCAGAAGGGTGGAGCAAAGAGGAAATGTCACCGCACAAGAAAGGACCCAGATTAACACTTGAAATAAAGAGAAGGAAAAAATGTCCTCAAGTCATGAGTGAAGAGACTGAGGTAGGAGCTCAGTGCATGGAGTCCCCGCCTGGGGGACACGAAGCCCTGGGTTCTACACTGTGCATCACATAAACTTGGTGTTGTGGCATACACCCGTGATCCAAGCATTCTGGAGACAGAGGCAGGAAGATGGCGAGTTCAAGTTTATCCTCAGCTACATAATAAGTTCAAAGCCAGCCAGGGCTACATGAGACCCTGTCTCAGGAATAAAAAAGTCACACAAAAATCAAGATCAAAAGTCATGGCAAACGGAGCTTGCAGAAGAGGACCTGAGTGTGATGTCACAGGTGCTATCTGTAGATAACTGGAAAATGGGAGACCCTGGTGTTATGCTCAGAAAATCACCTCCATTTCCCTGCAGGATAAAACTCAGTGTAGGGCAGAATTCTGGAGGAATCTTGACATCATGTGGAGTTCAAAAGTGACAACAGGTGTTTTGAGCTGTCTTCTAGAAACACAGCTGCACAGTGCCAGAGCAAACCTTGTGCACAGGAATGGCAGCCCCTGTCACAGCATGCCTGTCTGGTGGACCACACCAGTGCCCATAGCAAGGGAAATGCAAAGTCCGGTTCACAAGACTTGGATTCGAGGTTAAAGAGGGAGAGAGAGGGGAGGGGAAAGGGAAGAAAGGAAGATTTTCCTTATAGAAAGAGTACTGAAGACATTTCCAGATCATGAGCAGCCCATACCAGAGCCTACCAAGGAGGTAGACAGGAAGGGTGCGTGTGTGCCTGTGTGTGGAGTTGGTGTGGTGTTTGGTGTGTGTGCTGTGTATATGGTAATTAGTGTGTATATAATGTCTGTGGTTCCTGTAGTGTGCCTTACGTGTGGTAGTGTGCCTTACGTGTGGTTTATGTGTGGTGCATATGTTGTATGACATATGAGGTACTTATATTTTTGTGTGTGTGCATGCGTGTGTTTCTGTGCCTGTCTGTGTCCATGCCTGTGTGTTTTATGTGTGGCATATGGAGTTTGTGATGTATATAGTATTCGTAGCGTGTTTTGTATTTGGGGAAGACATACCCACAATCCCTAGCAGGAAGGACAGGGAGAAAGATCGGTGGACTTCCACAGGCTACGGCAGGGTAACATCCAGGGGCAAATCTATAGAAAGAAGAGAAAGCACAGGAGAGTTCTGGAGTCTGGGGACCTGGGGAGCCCCAATGTGATCATCACATGCCCATCACAGCACCCCCAGGCACTGCTCACTGCTCCAGGTCTGCTCCTCATGCTCACACTGCTGGCTTTCTATTTGTACCTGGCACCAAATACTGATATTCTACTGAGAAGTGCCCAGGCTGTCCTCTTCCCCTGCAGTGACATCAGCCAGGACCCTGTGTCTATTATTTTTGTACATTTGCATGGGCATCTTTTAAGTTCACCAGCTCAGGTTCCCTGAAGCTCCCCTTCACAGGTTCAGTGCTCAGACCTTTCCTGCAGCTGCCAACCCCACCCAGGTTCTTAGTTGACAAGGTCCAGGGTTGTGATAAAGATGGAGAGCAGAATGGGGGGGGGTCTGAATGCCAGTGCATGCCACCTGATACCCACCACATTCCCCTGTGGGAAAGATTCAAAAGGTTCTTGGGGATTCTGGGTCATAAGCAGGAGCAAGACCTTTCTGGAGTGGTGAAGTTTTCTGTTCTGTCGCTGTTAAGTGGTTTTGACCACCTTACAAAAGCTGCCACTTGCTGAGTTCCTTGTTATGATGCACACACACACACACACACACACACACACACACACACACACACAGCTGCATCCCCAAGGCCATGGTGTTTGCCTTGATGTTCTGGGAGCACCAAAAACCACAGGAAGCACTTGAGGATGATATAAGGAAGAAAAATAGAAGGAAAAATAATTGACAGGCAGGTCATAGGAACTCAAAAATAGACAGGAAGGAGACTCTTGGGGAGCCTCTTCCTGGCTCTGAGTCTGCAGCTGTCCATGTCATGAGCCATACAGGCACTCCTTTTAAGCCTCTGGGAAAATAAGAACCCAGCTGCGCCATGTGGGTCCAGCAGCTGGAGGAAGGATTTGGGACTGAGCACACTCCACTTGCAAAGGGAACCCAGAGAACTAGAACTGATGAGAAAAGAAACACAGGTGCAAA